>JAHIAM010002029.1:0-26967 GCA_021605205.1 Aegilops longissima | reverse complement strand
AAAATAAAATTGGGATGCCTCCCAACAAGCGCTATCGCTTAACGCCCTAGCTAGGCATAAAAGCAAGGATAGATCTAGGTATTGCCATCTTTGGTAGGCAATCCATAAGTGGCTCTCACTATAAATTCATATGGTAATTTTATTTTCTTTCTAGGAAAGTGTTCCATGCCTTTCTTAAATGGAAATTGGAATCTAATATTCCCTTCCTTCATATCAATAATTGCACCAATCGTTCTAAGGAAAGGTCTACCAAGAATAATAGGACAAGAAGGATTGCAATCTATATCAAGAACGATAAAATCTACGGGTACATAATTCCTATTTGCAACAATAAGAACATCATTAATTCTTCCCATAGGCTTTTTAATAGTGGAATCCGCAAGATGCAAGTTTAGAGAGCAATCATCAAAGTCACGGAAATCTAGCAAATCACACAAAGTTTTGGGAATAGTGGAGACACTAGCACCCAAATCACACAAGGCATGAAACTCATAGTTTTTAATTTTAATTTTAATAGTAGGTTCCCACTCATCATAGAGCTTTCTAGGGATAGATACCTTCAACTCAAGTTTTTCTTCATAAGATTGCATCAAGACATCAACAATGTGTTCGGTAAAGGCCTTATTTTGACTATAAGCATGAGGAGAATTTAGCACGGATTGCAGCAAGGAAATACAATCAATTAAAGAGCAATTTTCATAATTAGATTCCTTGAGATCCAAAATAGTGGGTTTAGCAACATCTAGGTTTTTATTTCTTTCAATCCCACATTTATCAATTTCGTCATCAAGATCTAAAAACTCCGAATTCTTAGAACGCCTTCTAGGTAAGGGAAGATCATAATCAGTTTCATCAAGATTCATATTGCAAAACAAAGATTTAATGGGGACACATCAATAACTTTTAGATCTTCATCTTGATTTTCATAGGAATTCAAGAACACGCTTTAATAAAGGCATCTTTGAAGCACGATCCTAACGGTTCTTTCTTTGCACTCATCAATGGAAATTTCATAGCTTTGAGAGACTCATTGATATCATGCTTAGGAGGAATAGATCTAAGCTTTAAAGAATCAACATCAAGAGAAATTCTATCAACGCTCCTAGCCAAATCATCAACTTTAAGCAATTTCTCTTCAAGCAAAGCATTAAAATTCTTTTGTGAATTCATAAACTTTAACACTACCTCAAATTCAGAGGGCATCTTACTAAAATTTCCATAAGAGTTGTTGTAGGAATTTCCATAATTATTAGAAGGATTACTAGGATAAGGCCTAGGATTAAAATTCTCTATACGCCGCTTGTTACCAAAATTATTCCTACCAACAAAATTCACATCCATAGATTCATTATTATTCTCAATCAAGGTAGACAAAGGCATATCATTAGGATCAAGAAACACTCTTAGTAGCAAATAATTTCATAAGTTCATCCATCTTTCCACTCAAAACATTAATTTCTTCTACCGCATGCACTTTTTTATTAGTAGATTTTCGTATGCCATTGAGAATATTAACCATAATATTATCTAGAAGTTTAGTAGCATCTCCTAGAGTGATTTCCATAAAAGTGCCTCCCAAGGTCAATCTAAAAGATTTCTAGAAGCAAAATTCAATCCGGCATAATTTTTTTGTATAATCATCCACAATTTCAAACCATGAGTAGGACAATTACGTATCATTAATTTCATTCTCTCCCAAGCTTGTGCAACATGTTCATGATCAAGTTGCTTAAAATTCATAATATCATTCCTAAGAGAGAAAATCTTAGTGGGAGGAAAATACTTAGAGATAGAAGCATCTTTGCACTTGTTCCAAGAATCAATACTATTTTTAGGCAGAGATGAAAACCACGCTTTAGCACGATCTCTAAGCGAAAAAGGAAATAGCTTCAACTTAACGACATCATTATCGACATCTTTTCTTTTGCATATCACATAAATCAATGAAGTTATTCAGATGAGTAGCGCATCTTCACTAGGAAGGCCGCGAATTGATCTTTCATAACAAGATTCAACAAAGCAGATTGATTTCACAAGATTCAAGATCGGTAAGAGGAGCAATCGAGTGCTAAGGAAATCATTATTATTGGTATTGGTGAAGTCACACAATTTGGTAGTATCTTGAGCCATCGCGACAAACAAGCAATCCAACACACGAGGAAACAAAAGGCAAGCGAGAAAAGGCAACGGGAAAAAGAGGGATTGTGATGGGTACTTGGTATGGTGCTTGACTTGTTCTCGCAGAGCCTCCCGGCAACGGTGCCGTAAATTCTTCTTGGTACCTCTTGAGCAATCGCGTTGATTTCACCAAGAAGAGAGGATGATGCAGCAAAGTAGCGTAAGTATTTCCTCAGCTTTTGAGAACCAAGGTACAATCCAAGAGGAGGCCATGCACAAGTCCCTCAGACCGCACAAAACAATAGCTCCTCGCAACCAACGCGATTAGGGGTTGTCAATCCTTCACAAATACTTACTTAGAGTGAGATATGATAGAGATGATAAATAATATTTTTTGGTATTTTTGGTATAGAGATGCAAAGTGAAAAGTAAAAGGCAAAGTAAAAACAAAGCAAGTATTAAAGTGATGGAGATTGATATGATGAGAATAGACCCGGGGCCATAGGTTTCACTAGTGGCTTCTCTCAAGAGCATAAGTATTCTACGGGTGAACAAATTATCGTTGAGCAATTGATGAATTGAGCATAATTATGAGTATATCTAGGTATGATCATGTATATAGGCATCACGTCCGAGACAAGTAGACCGACTCCCACCTGATCTACTACTATTACTCCACTCATCTACCGCTATCCAAAGATGCATCTAGAGTATTAAGTTAAAACAGAGTAACGCCTTAAGCAAGATGACATGATGTAGAGGGATAAATTCATGCAATATGATAAAACCCCATCTTGTTATCTTTGATGGCAACAATACAATACGTGCCTTGCAACCCTTTCTGTCACTGGGTAAGGACACCGCAAGATCGAACCCAAAGCTAAGCACTTCTCCCATTGCAAGAACTACCAATCTAGTTGGCCAAACCAAACGGATAATTCGAAGAGACTTGCAAATATAACCAATCATACATAAAAGAATTCAGAGAATGTTCAAATATTATTCATAGATAATCTGGATCATAAACCCACAATTCATCGATCTCAACAAACACACCTCAAAAAGAAGATTACATCGAATTGATCTCCACGAGAGAGGGGGAGAACATTGTATTGAGATCCAAAAAGAGAGAAGAAGCCATCTAGCTACTAGCTATGGACCCAAGGTCTGAAGTAAACTACTCACACTTCATCGGAGGGGCTATGGTGATGATGTAGAAGCCTCCATGGTGGATGCCCTCCCATGGAGCTCCTAACAGGCCCCAAGATGGGATCTCGTGGATACAGTGAAGTTGCGGCGTGGAATTAGGTTTTTGGCCCTGCTCGATCAAGCTTGGGCACGAGGTATATATAGGAGGAAGGAGTACGCCGGTGGAGCAACAGGGGCCCACGAGGTGGGGGCGCGCCTTAGGGGGCTCCCACCTCGTGACCGCCTTTTGTTCCTTGGAGTAGGGTCCAAGTCCCTCGGATCACGCTCGTGAGAAAATCACGCTCCCAAAGGTTTCATTCCATTTGACTGCTTGATATTCCTTTTCTTCAAACACCAAATAGGCAAAAAACTGTAATTCGGCTGGGCCTCCGTTAATAAGTTAGTCCTAAAATAATATAAAGGTGGAAAATAAAGCCCAATATAGTCCAAAACAGTAGATAAAGTAGCATGGAGCAATCAAAATTATAGATACGTTGAGACATATCAGTTCCACCACCGCCACACCGAGCCTCCTCGAGCACGCCAGACATCTACAGGCCCGTGAGGCCCCTCCTCCATTCCCCAACCTTCCCCACGCTTATAGACGCCAGGCACCGCCGCCGCCCGAGCTTGTGTTCGCCGCTCGCTTCTAGCTCGATCCCGAGGCTTCCATGTTCGGCAGCGTTTTCAAGACGCGACCTGCAGCCTCGCCGCTTCCAGCCGGGCGCCTTCCGCCGCTGCGGCGCCACGGCCACGCCACCACCGTGATCCGCCACAGGCTATTTGCTGGCCCGACCGCTGCGCCTCGCGACCGCTGTTCTCTGCCGCCACGGGCTGGCCCCATGCTCCGCTCCGCGTAGCTCGTCAGCCGCTGGCCACCGCGTTCCGCCGCCGGTGCCTTCGGTGACCTGTTTATTGCCCTGGCCCGCTGCGGACACCGTGATTCCCGCCGCCGAAGCTCACGCTGTTTCTGCCCGCCGCAGTTGTGGCTCGCCGCCGCCGCTGGCGCTGCTTTCGCCATCGGCGCCACAGACTGCATGTTGCCCCGTGGACTCCGCTTTCCACCGGCCGCCTGCCACCATCATGCCTCAAGACGGCGCCGCCTCGCTTCGCCTCGCCCCCCCGCCTACTGCCCGTCTCGCTGCCGGCCGCTTGCTTTGCCTGGCTGCAGCCTCGCCGACCAGTGGTTGCGGGCCTCCGGCCGCTGCTATGGCTAACGCCTGGTGGTTTCGATCACGGGCGCCGCTGACTCCGCCCCACCTCACGGTCAAATGCCACGACAAGAAGTTCCCACCGCCCTTTTCATTATAAAAAAAGAAAAGAGCAAAAGAAGATTTTCAAAAAATAAAAATAAAAATAATTAATAATTAAAATAATAATTATTGAATTAACTTAATTAATTTGGCTTAATTAATCTAATTAAAATTTAATTAGTCTAACAATACTAGTTAGACTAAATTAACTAGTTAGTTAGTGAAATACTTTATGACAGGGGTTCACTCTGCTGACTACCAAACGCTGACCGTCAACTGGGACCCCTGCCCACCTGTCACCCACTCAAGACATTTTGTGTACACTGCTGTGGTGCGCTTAGCATTTTAGCTTTTATTTTCAGATTAAAATTAATTTCAAGATATTAATAAAACTTCAAAATTAATAGAAATTAAACCGTAGGTCGATGAAAAGTTTTCTACATGAAAGTTGCTCGAATTTCGAGATTTAATCCGGATCCGCGGGTCTGCTCATCTGCCACACGTCTCTAGCATAGCAAACCTGCAAACTTTCTCCTCCGGTTCATCTGTCTGACAGACGTCCGGGACCGGGAAAACTTTCCCGGATGCTTCCCCCTTCGCCAGTAACGCCTAGCACTGCGTTAGAACACATCTAGCCCTGCTTATAATCATGTTGTGCATATGTTTGCATGTATTTACTGCTTTTCCCTCTTCTCCGCTTAGACCTCGAGATCGCCACGATGTCATTGTGGATTTCACTACGCCGACGACGGCCCCTTCTTCTTGTAAGCAACTGTGCAAGCCCCCCTTTGATCATCCCGATATTGTCCATTCCATTCTCTCATGCTTGCATTAGATTTTGCTACTCGTAATTGATTGCTCCTATTCGATGCATAGCCCGCTTTTGTACCGCTGTTGTTACCACCGCTATCCTAAATCGCTTAGTATAGGTTGGCTAGTGATCCATCGCTGACCCTCACCTTGTCCTTGTTGCCCCGCTTCATCATCGATTTACTCGATCTACTTGATCGACGCACTGAGCTTGACACCTCACATCACATCACACCCCTTTAGTTGCTCGACTCGCAGAGGTACTATCGAAAGTGCCGAGGGTGATCCTCTTAACACACTCCCGATGATAATTCAGAGTGTAGTTATTCGTGTGTCATCGAGGGTGGTTCCTCTTCACCATCCCCGACACGGTTCTGTTGCAAACACTCAAGTGTGAACCCCGAGGGTGGTCCTCTTACGCTCACCTTGATGATTACATTGAGTGGAATCCACCGGGTGATTCCTCGGTTTTCCCTTGATGTCCGGACACACGCTACCTTTGACTTTACCGAGACTGCTAGAAAGCCGGTGGGCTCGAGAGCACCCGCGATGTGACAAGGGCGGCTGGTTGTTTAGTGGTATCACCCAGAGGGGTGATAGTCCGACTTGTCCCGACAGCCGCCACCCTTTTAATAATGCACTAACAGGTTTGGGTATTTGTTCGAGTTGGCCTTTACGCACTAACCACCACGTGAGAATAGTTATGGGCCTCGTGTCATGGTATCAGCCAAGCTTTGTCGATGTCCGCTCAGCAAAGGCGGCACGGTCGGATCATGTCAGCCATCCGAGGCGGTGTCAGATCCACCCCGCCGAACGACCCGTAGTGTCATGAGCGATGGGCCCAAGACCCCGGAGTGCTTAGGATGTAGATCCGGGGGACGCTCTCTGAGCCTAGGTAGGGCCGCGACGTGTTGATCTTCCGAGGCCGTGCATTGACCCCGTAAAGGTGTGTCCGCCAGAGTGATCGAGCGGTTGGGTAACGTGGTGCACCCCTGCAGGAAGACATATATTCAATACCATGTCCACGGTAATGGACGCTCAGACTTGTATCCGGATCTTATATAACTAGAAATGGATACTTGTTATGTGGCTCCGGATTGCTTTCACAGTGACTCGAGGAAGGATCTCCGGCATTAATGTTACAACATGCTTGTTAATTATAAACTGCTATTCTTTACTCTTCTACATGTCTGCAAGATGCTCGAGCTGCTTGAATATGCTAGTCTTCGATAGGCTAGGCCTTCCCCTATTCTCGCATTCTCGCAGTTCACCCACATATACAACCCTTCCATTTGATACCAATGCATACTTAGTATAGATCTTATGCTTATGTAGTACTTTGATGAGTACTCACGGTTGCTTTGCTACCCCTTTTCCCCTGCTCCTTCTTCTTTCCTATTGATGCAACCAGATGGTGGATCCTTGGAGCCGATGCCACCGCCACGGATTCTCGCTACATGGAGACCGGCCGACGCACTGTGAGTAGTTAGGAGGTCCTGCAGGAGGCCTTGCCTCTTCGATCATGTTGCTTTTGTGCTAGCCTTCTTAAGGCATCCTTGTTTAACTTATGTCCAGATCAGATATTGTTTCTTCCACGACTCTTGTGTATCGAGATTTTGTATTCGAGCCCTCGAGGCCCCGGCTTGTAATCTAAAGCTTGTTTTATTTTGATTAGTGTCTAGAGTTGTGTTGTGATATCTTCCGTGAGTCCTCGATCTTGATCGCATACATTTGCGCAGTATGATTAGTGTACGATTGAATCAGGGCCGCCACAAACCCTCCTCCGCACCATCCTCGCCGGTGCATTGCACCATGACCATCGGCGAGGCCCGTGCCCAATGTATGGACAGTGGTGAGGCAGATGCGTGAGGAGCAGTTCCGGAGGCGCAGGTCGGCGCCGCCACAACCACCATCTCTCTAGGAGCACTCGCAGCGGAGGAGCAGATCGCCGCGAGCGGGCGGAGCAGGAGGCGATGCTCGACTGCGCCGCCCGCCGCAAGGGCTGCCTCGAAGGCCAAGCGGTACTGCGCGCGGGTGGCAGAGGCTGCGGCCGCCACAAAGAGGCTAGCAAAGAGGGCGGCGAAGCGGGCGAGGCGCTGCTTGGCGAGACCGAGGACGAGGCAGAGGACGATGCCGGCCCGACGAGTCTCGCTACAAGGCCGACGAGGCAGAGGACATCGCCGGCTCAGCCGAGGCTCCACCGCCGCAACGTGGGGAGGATTTCACCGCTCATTGAGGTGCCGCCACACGGCAACGAGATGAGGACATCGCCGGCCCGCCGAGGTTCTTCCCCGCTGCCAACAAGGCCGCACTACATAGAAAACGAGGAAGAGTAGAACACGGTAGGTCGCCGCCGCCGGGTCCAAGTAAGGCCACCGCCGCTACCTCCGCTGAAGCTGCTAGGCGGGTTGACCATTGACGGCCGGTTAGCTTTTTGGAGGCGACGGAGTCGGAGAGCTGCGCCGAGAAGAACGCTGCTTATTTAATCGCTGGTGTTATCGATCGACACGGGCCCAATAGGCCACATGTCGCTTACGCAATCGCACCCGCAGCTAAGTCACCAAGCTTCGTCGCCACCGACATGTGGGTAGCTTCGTTAATTAATTATACCTCCAACAAGCACTTTTAGTTGAAGAATGTATGAAATGTAATGAAATCCGCATGTTTATATGAAATCCGACCGTATTAATGAATTTATTTCGATTAGTTTGAATTCTGTATCACCGGCATTGATGAACATGCAAAACAATACGCATTAGCATTATTCCTGTGGTGATCACCTCGCTTGCAGTAGTTTCACGTACTCCTCCGTCCTTTCTAGTCTGATACAAGTTTATCTCAGTCAAAGTATCTCTACTTTGACCAATCTTATACAAAAAGTATGCACTTTCACAATGTGCTAAGTAAAAGGAACAAAAGGAGTACAAAGAGTTTGAGCAGCTTTTTAGCTTCAGACATTGCAATCAAACACACAGCCTCGAAATTCATAGAGAACATTCAAAACAATCGATGATTATGCATCTCAACGACTCACATGTCGAGGCAATATTTACTTCACAACTAAAGAATAAAGAAAAATTGATCGACGCCGACAAAGAAGGGCGCCCCATTTGAAAATATCAAACGATGTCTTGCTAAAATCAATGAGCAAAATTTGACAAGGTTGTCCCATTCCAAAATACCAAATGCCTACGATTGTGGAATAGGCAGGGTTTGCCATCAGTTCGACATTGACATGGCACCTCATGCTAAATAAACCAGTTTTTCTTTTTTGTGCGCCCACCAAAATCAACCAAATTCACAGTAGCTTGTATGATTTCGCCTTATATGTTGCAACACCTTGAACTTATCGACGCCTCCTTTCTTGTGGTGGAAATGAATGATTCGATGTATTCATGAACATTTTGTGCAGCTTCCCATTGAAATAAAGCTGAGCACCCTGCTTGCACAAATAAAAAAGTGATTAGTATAAAGCAAACTGTACTATGATTTGATAGTTTCAACAGTACATACATGGTCCATGTAGAGCACACTTTTAGAAAATGGAACTCACCGTAAAGAATCTTAGAAATACATTGTACTCAAGATCACAAAGAAAAAAATGGAGATTTGTCACCCTTCCGAGCTGAAGTTAGTTTGGTCTTGTGGGGAGTAATGTAACCATCCTTCAACTGCTCCTTCCGATGAGAAGATAGACAGGCTTCTTCATCCCGCATAATCGAACTAGTCACTTAACGTACTCCATATTCTTCTTCAGAGGAAGATGATCCTGCAGTGCAAAGACAAGAGGTCTACTAAATGCTAGCATCCATGTTTGCTCAAAAAAGGAAAGAAAATATTTAAAACATCACAGATGAAGCACTTCTCAAGGACAATACCACTTTTTCATGACAATATCTAAACAAGAGCACAACACCAATAGAGATGACAAAGCTCAATCATATGGATGAAATCAGGGCTTAGTACCAACCTTTGTCGAGGTTGATTGTGTAGAGCATACAGATGAAGCACTTCTCCGAACCATCTGCTATCTACGGGGTGGCCATGCTTACTATATACTCCTCGATTAGTTTAATGTTTCCAACATCTTCTTGTGCAGCTTCCACTAAAATATATGGTATCTTCAAAGAAGACCCCTGTTTGCACAAGTAGAGATAATTACGTATGGCATCAAATCAGTGGCAAAACAATTGCTCGCTCCAGCTATAGCAATAAATTAAGATGCAAAACTATATCATTACTTGTGTCATCACAGCCCAAAGGTTTCATTACAAGACCGGAGTTGATTTTTGTTTTTCTTCCGCTTGTTCTTCCCCTTCATCACTTGGTTCAATAATGCATAAGCTTCGCTTTCAATGTAAGATTTGGCATGTCAATTAGGGAGCACAAGTATAGTACTAAACTTAATTTTCTCGATGAAAGTGGAAAATACAGGCCAGCAGCCAGAAATATCCTTATCTTACCTCAATGGGATATTACGTGCACATACAGAGTGGAAGTCTTGTTCCATTTGTGCAGCTTCACTAAAATCAAGCAACATTATCATACAAGTAGCACAACATATGAAAGCACACCGCAGAATCATGTGAAAGAAGGCTAGTACCGACCTCTCATGATGCGGAATTCAAACAACTCACAAGAAGAAGATCTGAACCAAATTCGCTTTAACGGATAGGAAGTAAGATCTCCTCTTGTGCAGCTCCACTAAGATCAAGCAATCAAGCAACATTGTCAGCAGATATTTTATTGAACTGCACAAAACACTCTTAAAACAAAAGTGTTTTGTGCAAAGGCAACAAAAGGTCACAATGGCAACGAGGTGAAGTAGATAACCTGCTTACACAGAGGTGCAAAGGAAACAATTAGTGGTCAATAACGGTGGATGACATGTAAGCCAACAAAAAGAAGCATCTACCTTATCTAAATGGGAAAGAAAGCAAGACAAGAGCATTTCTTAAATGGGGGCATTGATTAATATTAACATAGAGATTATATTAACAATAAAATTGTTAAACATGTAATTTGCTTTTAACTGTATGCTTGCATCAATTTTCCAAATGCATTATTAGAGGGTGTTTGTTTACAGTGACATTTTGGTGTAGGGACTAAAAACTCGTGTCACCCCATCTAAACCAAATAGGAGGGACTTTTAGGACTAAAAGTGGGCATTTGGGACTAAAGAAAGAAGACCCCAAGGAGTCTTTTGGGACTTTTTCCAACAGCCTCCCCTGCCACACATTGCACCTTGTTTCTATTAGTTCATTACTAGGGGTAACATGGTCTTTAGCATGTCATTTAATAACCTCTAGTCCATGTTTAGTCCCTCGAACCAAGCAGGTAGGGACTAGGAGTTTTAACCAAACATGGCCTTAGATTAACAACAGCTAATGAGTTGCACGGGACAAGTGGACGACTCACACCATGTGCATCTACCGATGTATCGTGGTCATGCACAAAGGTGCAACAAAGAACAAACAACCAAGGAGCATATTTGTGTTGGTCCCAGCTTTGTTATCTTTAGACACCTTTCCCTATGTGAGCACAAAGAAATCTAGTCCTGCTCAAACTCTACAGCCTTGTCCTTCCTTTCCTTTTTGAACTAGTACTTTCGCCTTCCTTTCCTCTTTGAACCACGCCCCAGATTTATGCGATACAACTTTCCCCACTACTTTCCCACATTCCTTTCCTCTTGAACCACGCCCCAGATTCATGCTATACAACTTTCCCCTTCATTTCCTCTTGAACCACGCCCTAGATTCATGCTATATATCTGCTCCTAAATATAGGTCTTTGTAAAGATTCCACTATGAACCACATACGATGTATATAGATGCATTTTAGAGTGTAGATTCATTCATTTTGTTCATGTGTCCTAGTAAAATCTCTACAAAGACTTATATTTAGGAACGGAGGGAGTACAACTTTTCCCACTACTTTCCCCCACTCCTTTCCTCTTGAACCACGCCCCAGATTCACGGTATACATGCAGCTAGAGCAATGCATGTGGAGTAAGTAAATTATACCTTAAGGTTCTTGGGGCGTGGTTCGGTGGGCGACGGGACGGCGGCGAAGAAGAAGGGGACGGAGGCCCTCCCACGCCGCCACTGGGTGGAAAGTGAACAGCTGCGCCAGTAGTGAATTCTCCTCACGACGGTGACAAATAAAGCCTCCTTCCTTCCCCAAGGACGGATCCTGCCGGCTCTTGAGCAGCAAAGTGAGGGAGAGAGAGAGGCAACGAAGTCTTGTTTAGATCTAGAGAGGGAGAGAGTGTGAAGAGAGCAACCACAAGTGCCGAGGCTCCAGCTGGAGAGGGCGAGAGAGTGTGAAGAGAGCAACTACAAGCGCTGAGGCTCCAAAGGTATATATATATACCGAGAGAGAGTGTGAAGGCAAACCCTAGAAAACATTTTGACCACCAAAGAATCCTCCCGCAAAAATTATGCTCAAGTGTAGTTATCAACCCGAGACCTCAAGTTTGATGAGCGAATAGGCTAACTAGCTACACAACCCTCCCGCTATGTTCAACAAGAGGAAAATAACCTTTATACATTCCTGCATTCGTGTGACAAGTATGCCGTGTTTTTGTGTGTGTGTGTGGGAGTCATTGGGATTTCAATCATAATCGTGTCATGTGGCTTTGGTGGTAAGACTATCCACAAGCAGTGCAAAATAATGTAGCCTTAGTCACCTTACCTCTCCATGTAGTACGCTGGGTCCCACCAATGAGGGTGAAACAAACAAATTAATAAGAGAAATTAAAAGTGCCAAGGTGTATCTTACTCACACATCTCGCCATCGCTTGGGAACACTGTCCAATTGATCCTCTGCTTGCTCACGACTATTTTAAGTGAATCTTATTATAACATGCACACAAATTTTGGGCACTTGTATTCGACTTAAGTCAAGTGCCACCAGATCTCGATACTTACTACTCCCTCCGCCTAGGTGTAATAAGTCACGTTAGAAGGTGCAACGGGACCAAGGTGCGGCAGCGTGTGTGTGTTTAACAACATGTGTGTGTTAGAGAGTGCGACAGATCGACCTACTCCTACAGAGAGATGGTGTGTAGTGTATGATTTTAGCCGCGAGAGTCGGTGCATCCTCTCGCTTCCCGGGCGGTCTGGTAGGGACATGCGACAGCTGCCACGCCCGCCCTCGACCAGCCTGGCCCACCCAACGCCTCCATCGCTCAAGGCTTCCCGCCTCAAACGGTCAAAGCCGCCCAAAGAATCGATGCCGCATTCATGCCCGGCAGAGCGGACGCGACCTCTCACTAGCGCAAGAGTGATGGTTGCTTCGTCCATCCAACTTATCGCTGGGTCTATGTGATTTGACGGCTCATTGGTCTTTATTTATTGAGGTGGTAGGACTGCTGGATGTCCCACGCCGCGTAAAGGAGGTACTACTACTAGATTACAATTTTCTCCATTCTTACAGCGGAGGAGTGCAAGAGCAAAGAAAACACGCAGGCTCAGTGATTACATGGCCCACCTCACACTATCACCGTATGCGACACCTAACTCTTTACATAGTACTCCTCCGCTCCTAAATATTATAGATGAGTCCCCGCTGCCGCTGAACAGCGTATATCTCTCTCGCAAAATTATCGATTTCATAGAACTAAAAACTCTATAACCGCATGACAAATGTGGTAGCCAAACTAAATAAACTCCCATCATCATTTAGATCATCCCACGAAGGAAAAAAGATCAGCCAACTCCTACTGCATAATGGGATTATATTTTTCTTTTGACATGTTAATGGGACGAAAAGCTCACTTACATGCATGCTACCGTGCATGCTTGCATGCGCACATGTTGATGTGATTTAAAACCCACTCACATGCATGTGTCACGGTATTTGTGCATGCTTGCATGTGGCTTAGTGCGAGCCTCTCAACGCCTAGATCAAACGGCTATTATGGACTGATTTACTTCATCTAATGGCTACATCAATTTTGATGATGTGGCTCAAGGAGAGGATAGAGAATTCTAGTAGTGGGGGCTAGCTATTATTAGTAGATAGTCTTTGTAGAGATTCCACTAGGTGAACTACATACGGAACAAAATGAATGAATCTACACTTAAAATGCATCTATATACATCCGCATGTGGTTCATGGTGAAATCTCTACAAAGACTTATATTTAGGAATGGAGGAAGTACTAGTATAGTACGATTGTAATTTATCACGAGATAAATTTGTATAATGCTATGAAGCTTCCACTTCTACATGTATCTTAGGCCCAAGGTTGCCCGTTGCAACATTTCATCAAATACAAAGGAGACTAACATGCATGCTATTGCATCTCAATGATTGATGATCATAGCAATATGTACTCCTCCATTCCAAAATAAGTGTCTCAACTTTGTGCAAACTTTAGTACAAAGTTGTACTACTACTAAAGTTGACACTTATTTTGGAACAGAGGCAGCTAAAGAAAAAACGATCCATGCAGTCCCTAGCCCTTGAACCGTGAACCCCGACCAACCTTCAATTTGCTAGCAACGCTCGAAGCTTCCTAATAAATGAAGTTTGCAACCTTTTGACCATCGGATCATTTTGTGCAGTTTCACCAAAATCGAGATGAGCATCCCCTGTGGCAAAGAAATTGAAGAAGCGTGATTAGAATGATAATATTTGGACTAGTTGATGAGACATAAACTCATCACAAATACAGATGTAGAAGCCAGAGAGGTATGTGCGGGCAAAGAAGTAGAGAAATATCCACAGGAGTGATGTGGGCAGCCGGAGCAGTGGTGCAAGCCGGCTGTAAAGGGAGTTGTACCGAGGGACGAGCTCAACCTTGAGGAGGGCGGTGGAGGCGGCAACCGCCCACGCCGCGGGTAGTGAGCAAGGGACGAAGGCAACCTCACCGCTTTGTGAGAGAGAACGACGGGACCCCTGATCGGACGCCGATAGTGGGTTTTCGCCATCGCGACGGCCACCGTGATCTACACTAAGCATCCACCCTTCCCCAAGCGGACGGATCCGCCGGGATGTTAGAGATGTGGTCACACTGCTTTGTGCGAGAGAGTGTGAAGAGAGCAACCCAAAGAAGCAACCGTAGGCTGGCCCGCCCCGACTATGTATATAGTGGAGCGCTTTTTCTCCATATGAACCTATCATATTGCGTGACGCGCATCAAGAAAAAAACTTTATTTATAAATGACGTGGCACCTACTACTCGCTTCTCCTATAACCTTGCGCTTGGCATCTCCAAAATATTAACCTTGCAATTGGCTCTTCGCTTCTTCGAAGTCGAGCAATAATGGTAGTGCAAGATATATCGCTCGCTATATGAGACCGAATGAATTGCTGCACGCCCACCACGTATGCAGGGTCGAGGGCGAGGGAGAGTGCTACATACGGAGCAAAATGAGTGAATCTACACTCTAAAATACGCCTATATACATCAGTGTTTGGAGTATGTACTAGTAGTTCATATTGAAATCTACTAAAGGACATATATATTCCAAACAATATGATATAATCTCTATAACCAAGGTAGTAGGGACGAGGAGTAAACGGAGGAGTAGTAATTTTTCTCCTCGCCCCACGAGCCACCACGCCGCATGGGTGAGGGAGCGGTGGGCGGAGCAAGCTTCACCTCATCCTCATGAGCCACCGCGCCTGGGGGGGGAGACGGCGACTAAGCAAGCTTCTCCTCGCTCAGGAGTTGACGGACACATCAAAAGTCTTGCCTCTAAGGTAGGCCCCACATGGTTTGCCTTTTTTTAACATAACACGCCAAGTCGCAATTTGTTTGTTCACCCGTGGTAGACGATCCTCCCTCCACCAAGTGGACAACCAAGACACGTGCCAAATTACCACGTGGCTGCCTTTTTCAGACAGAATTGAGCTCCACTGTACCAAGACGGGTGTGGTTGGGAAAGAGACGGAGTACATGCGCTGCATGCACCTCTTCTCTTCCTGCACGCCCCCACCTACGTGGGTGTGTGAGAGATACAAACCGTGTTCATGAGTGTTTTTGTTTTGGGTGGGGTGGGGGTGGGGTGGGGTTGATTTCTGAATTATTTGTGGGAATATGTGTCGATGACATCTCAAACAAAATTTTGCATGCAATGTGTGTGAAATGGAGGCCTATCCATATCATACATAGAGGGTCGGGAAATCCACGAGAAGAGAGGGAGGGGTCATAGCTATCGATAGAGTCAAGAGAGGATCAAGTGGTGGGTGCGAGATCGATGAAGAGAGCCATCAAAATTGTGTGTGTGTGCAAGTCAAAGATATAGGGCGACTGCCTACGGAACGTTAGAGGGCACATGTCAAGTTTGTGTGTGGCAGGAGACATGACTAGAGCGCCATGTATCGGTGTGTGTGTGGGGGGAGGGGTGGGGAGGGGTAGGGAGAGGCCTAACTATAGAGGTAGAACGACTCAGATATGTGTTGAGAAGGAGAGACCCAGCTATGTCTTGAGGGAGATCGCGACATCCATACATAATCAAGGACGGGAAATATGATGGGACAGAGAGAGAGAGAGAGAGGGAGAGAGAGGGAGGGAGAGGGGTAGAGTGCTGGATGGTGATGGAGTTGCTTCTCGGAGATGGTGGGAGAGTCCTACTAGACAAATTGAGGGTGGAACTGCAATGTTATCAATAAGAGTGGGGATGTATTTCTGTGTGTGCTTGTGCGTGATAGATCTGTTGGGACACATCCATGGATGATGAAGGGGAACCATGTGTTTGGTAAGCAAACCTAACTAGATCGGTAGATCAATTGTTGTTTGTCGGAGGAAGAGAGACACAACTAATGAGGTAGATCGATCGACGTGTGGGTAAAACGAGTTATAAGGACCTAGCTAGCTATATGTATAGCGAGAGACCGGTCGGTGTACGCCCATTTGTTAGAGGCAATAAGGCCCAATGAGACGGATAGACAGAGAGAATGGAGCTAGGAGGTGGTGCGAGAGGCCCAACTACTAGCTATATAGGGGGAGGAGTGTGCGGTTGTGAGATCGATGAAAAGAGGGGCGAGAGTTTACACGTGTGTTTGACCGTATGAGAGACACGAGGCAAGGACACATAAAGGAGGAGATTGAAGGTGTGTGTGTATGTTGTAGGCAGGCATCACTGGAGAGGTTTATCGATCGGTGTGTGTCGGAAAGGAGTTGTGGAGACTCGGGAGAACGACCTAAAGAAAAAAATGAATGTGCCCGTGGATAGAATGCCGAGGGAGGGGAGGGCGAGGAGAGCGGTGCATGCACGAGAGAAAGTTAGTGGTAGCTACAAAGGTTAGAGGATTGTGTGGGTGTAAGAGACTAACAAAGATCATAATTTGATATGAAAGCGGATTCATATATTTGAACAGGAGATCATAGTGTTTTAAACATTGCATGCATGAATATAGCGTGATACACGTGTTGTGCACATGTTATACCATAATGTGATAATGCATGGCGCTTGCAACTCACAACTAAATGCCAAACAATCTAAACCATACTATACATCAAACAATCTCACATTTTATTTGAATTTGTGATAATGTGTATGCTTGTAGCTTACAACTAAATATCGAACAATCTAAACAATACTATATATCTAACATTCTCACATTTTATTTGAATTTGTGGTAATGTGTGGTGTTTGCAACTCACATCTAAATACTTGTAGGCGAGGGGTGGGCACCATACATAATGTGATAAACACATTATACATATGAGACATGGTTTAGATTATGAAGATCTAGCTAGAGCTAGAAATGTAATGTGATTTGAAATCAAAATAAAGTGGATTCAAAATCTAGTTCGAGTTCATATAGTACACATAGTTCATATGTAACTCGAGACTAATCATGTGGTGTGCTGTGAAGATAATACACAAACGATGGTTTAACTTGACAATAATGATGATTGTAGATCTTATTAAAACAGAGAAATGAATTCAAATGCTTTGACTTCACAACAATCATTACTCTAGATCTTATTCAACTAGAGAAACGAATTCAAATTTAGTTCATATTGAAGCGGTAGTATATACGCTTGGAATGCACTAAAACGCTCATTTGAGTAGTAGGTTGCATGCATTATACACGAAGCTAAATATTTTAATTGAACATAACATGACTTCAAAGTTTTGAATGACATTTGTAGTGCGATTGATTTGGTATAGTACACGTTAGGCTTGTCCGAAATTTCAACCCGCTACTTTGTTAGCCCGAAATATTTAAGATATATCTTTGTCTCAAGTGCTCGATAACTCCCTCCATCTCAACCCGCGCTTTGCTATTCCGAAATTACAACGCACGCGAAAACTCCCACCTCCCGTGAAATCCCGACACGCTAAATGCCCGTGGTACCCTGAACCGAAGAACCGCCAAATTGGTGGGGGTACTTTCAGAACTTACCCCACATTTCGACAAGCTGCCTCTAAGCCATGGTTCCCCACCGCCATCCCATCCGCCCACCCATTCAGACACCGAGGCCGCGAAACCCGCGATGAAACCCCACACCTCGCTCCGTCCGCCACCCAGCCGGAGCCTCTTCCCCGACGACGCCGTCCATAGAACACTCGACGCCCTCATCCACCGAACCGGATGAGGATCCGCTGTCGATCTCATCGCTCCGCCGTTCAGCCACCCCGCCCTCCACCTCCAAGGAGCTGCCCCGACGCTCTCATCTTTCGCGCCACCTCCATTCCCACACCGCCGCCTTCACCGCACCATCGGAAGAGCATCATCATCACCGCTTCTCGATGAAGCTGCGCCTAATCGGCGCCACCAAAGAGGTTGTACACTAATCGCCGATTTTCTTTTTGATTCGATCTCATGGTGCTGCCGGCGCCGTCCCGAGCCGACACGGCGGGCTCCATCCACGGCGGCGCTTGCCGCCACTTCCTCCACGGCGCCGCCTCGGGCGGCGACGTCCACATCAGAGGAGCTGCTGCTTTAGCTCTCGCCGCTGTTGCTCTCGCTTGCTCACGGTCGCCGCTCGGTCTCGCTGTCAAGGCTTCGCTTCTTTCGCCTTGCTTTTGCTTGCGATGCTGTTCGATTTAGCTACACTTCAATGACTAAATCGACTTTTGGGCCACCGATTATGGGGTGGGGGGCTCACCGGGTGAAGGAAGAACCAGCCGCAGAGGGAGGGGGCTCACGGAGAGGTACCCCACTATCTATCTTAGGGTTCGTGGATGGGGCGGTGGTCGCCGGCGGTGGCGGGCATTGGCGGGCGGTGGCGTGGGGATCGCGGAGAAAAGCTCGCACGGGGGCCTAGAGGATGGCCGGGCGGCGCGGACCGGCGGTGGGGAGTGTTTTGGGGCGGGCGGCGATCGCCGGACGCGAGCGACGGGGCTGCTGTTTGGCCGGTGGTGGTCGGGCGGCTCGTGGGGTGGAGGTTGAAGATGAACCGCAGCCCTTGATTTTATATCCAACGGCTGCAAAATCGACCGACCAGAGATGAAAAGTCACGACCGACGTAGCCTCACCTTGCTAGTGCTGCTCAGCCGACAAAGAAAATTCAGTTTCGCAGCAAAATTCAGTTTCGATGCTTAAGTTCAGCTTCGACGCTAAGTTCAGTTTCGATGCTTAAGTTCAGAGATGAGCGGCTGATGTATTTTACATCTAGCACTTTGTGGTTATGTATTTTACGCCATGTATTGAGATGCTATTAGAATTCCACCAGTTAACGTTGTTCGTTGTCTCTTGTCCTCGCTTCAGCCTCAAGGCCAGACAACTCACCGGAGCTGCTCCAACAACGAAACCTCCATCATAGCGGAGCAGTACTGGCCCATCTCCGACGCCTAAGATCTTCTTCCTCCTCCGACAAAGAAAGTCAGCCGAGCATCCTCACCGCCAACCCAATCACGCTGAGATCGACATGGCTTCGCCAAAGAGGTTGTACACTTGTTGCATCTCTTTTTACTCTACATGTTATATATATTGTCCATCGAGCACACGGATTTGTTCCTTTAGTGTCTCCTTGAAAGAAAAACGAGGAATTTTAATTTTCACGTGTCCTCCTTTTCAAATTCCTATTCATGAAGCGTAAGACTAAGAGATAGTAGCATAATAGCATTATAACCATACATTTTCTTGTGGTTTGACTTAATCTCACCATGCTTCTTTGCATCCCGTGATCTTCCAATTGTTGTGAATCAAACACCCAGATTGGCGTAAATCTCGTGTTTTTAAATTCTCTGCTTTGCACGCGCATTCCTATCCTATTCCTGCTCATTTCCTATCCCTCGCATTGTTGGAATCCTCCAATTCAAACGAGCACTTACAGAATTACTTCTCTTACGATAGTTGTCAAAGAAAACCTTGTGTGGTTTGTCCCGCCCTCCCCGCCGTTGCCGTCCACCCCAGCTCACCGCCCAACAATGTATGGGTCCAGCACAGCAGGATCCGCCTCCAGCTGTCCTTTCGCCGCCAGATCTTTCTTCCCACCGCAGCCATGAAAACTGCATTACCATCATCAACCGAAAGCAGATGACCTCGAGGACTACACGGTCCGCAAGAGAGGTCGCACTCTTCATGTCCGCCACGTTATGCATCGCTAATATTACATGCTACTTTATCGTCCCTGCTCACCGATTAGACTCGAGTCACCCAAACTAATGGTCAAACTTGAGTTTTTAAATGGTTGTGCGGTACATATCGGGCCGCTATCAATAGTATCTATCTACTATCCGGTTAATCTCCTGTGTCTACTATGAGTTTCATGTTGGGTGAAACAAACAAAGAAAGAAGCCATTATCTGTATTTTTAACCAAGCCATTATCTCGCTCGCTATTATTGGTTTTGGGTCTATCCACGTGTTGCTACCATCACTCGGATTTCTGCATGCACTCCTTACATAATCTCACTATGTTTTATTCCTATGCATGACAATTATTGTAAACAATGGAACTGAACATGTAGAGAAAAAGAGACGAGCCTTATGTGGCAATAAAATTTCATGCAGACGCCGCCCATGGTAGGCTTAAAGGCAGCCCCCTCCACGCATTTCGGATTGTAATCGAGAGGAAGATATCTGTTCGAGGGGATTCGTATGAGAAGACAACTCCTATTTACCCCCGAGGTCTTCGCCTAACTTGGCATGCCGATGTTGGTTATATCATGCATATGGTGTCTTGCATTGCTTACTTTATACATCAAATATGTCATCCGCTTAGTTTAGACATCCTTGTGTGAATGCCATCTGCTTAGTTTATTCATCGCTTATGTGAATTATGCAACGCCATCTTGTTTAGCCAGCATCATATATGTGAATTTTGCAATGCCATCCTGCTTAGCCACCATCTTATATGTAAATTATATCAGGCCATCCTTTTTTTATGCTATATATTACATTTGTCAACAATGTTAGTACATTCAATCGCTTCGTGGTGCATCAGCCATTTGACACGGTGATGGCAAATTCGGAGGAAAACAAGGTCTTCAGAGTAGACTATGCTATCTCGAAGCGCATATCTCGCTGGTTACGGATAGCTCCTCGAGGAGGATTCGAGATGATGACCAGTCCTATCCCCGAGGTGTATGCTCTAACTTGGCAGGTGGTTATGTTGCTCATATCGTGTATGGTGTCTCGCATTGCTATGTCATTTGATTAGTTTAGACATGCTTTGTGTGAATGCCACCTATTCAGTGTCTAATTACCATATATGTGAATTATGCATTGCCATCTTGTTGCAAGACATTATATATGTGAATTATACAATGCTATCTTGTTGCAAAGGCATTATATATGTGAATTATGCAATGCCATGTTGTTTAGCCAATCATCATGTATGTGAATTATATCATGCTATCATTTTTTGTATTACGTGTTCCATTTGTCGACAACGCTTGTATATTCAACTACTCTTCCCGTGCATCAGCCATTTAAAGCGGTGATGGAAGTATCTCGAGGAAAACAAGGTATTCAGAGCAGATAATGCTACCTGCTAAAGCGTATATCTTGTTGGTTATAGAGAGCTCCTCGAGGAGGATTCAGAGACCGATGACCAGTCCTATTTCCGAGGTCTATTCTCAAACTTGGCAGTGGTTATATTACCCATGTCATGCATGTTGTCTTGCATTGCTTAGTTTTTACATCATATATGGATTGCCATCTGCTTACTTGCTTACTATATAAATCATATATTTGAATTATATCATGCCATCATGTTTACATAGTACATACACATCATCTATCTGAATTATGGCATGGCAACCCATTTAATAAAGACATCATATAGTTATATCATCTCATCCTGCTTAGTGTTTACACCATCATATTTTGAATTATGGCATTCTATCCGTGAATGTATGTGAATTAATGGCATGCCAACCTATTTAATAAACACATTATATAGTTATGTCATGTCATCCTGCTTACATAGTCTCATATTTTGAACTATGTCTTTCCATCTTTTTAGTTAGCCATCATAATGTGAAATTGTGTCATGCTATCCTGCTTAGTTAGCCATCATATATGTGAAATTGTGTCATGCTATCCTGCTTGGTTAGACAACATAAATATGAATTATTTCATGCCCTCTTTATTCCCCACTATCCATTGCACTTGCTCATCATACAATGTCTATACTTTCAATTACTTTTCTTGTTTATCAGCCATTTGAATTGGAGAGCGTGATGGCAGATTCAAGGGAGTAACAACACGGTCTTCGTAAAAGATAGTGCTACCAGCTTGATGCAGATAGAACCACGGTTGTACTTGCCCAAGGACCAGATCCACCACACATAACCCAGACTCAGCAGATTGTACCCCTACCAGCTTGGACAGAGAACCAGCTACACCCCTTCTAACCCCAACCCCGGCAGATAGTAACCAGCCCAGCTTGACACAAGACCGCCTCCACCACAGAGCACCAAAACACAAGCAGTTAGTAAGGAACTGCAGTGCCCAAAGCACGAGGACCACCACTCAATCCCAACTCAACGCTTAAAGGAGAAGAAGATTTGTTCTCGTGTCAGGTTCAGAGCTATGGTTCATACTCCTTTGTCTTGCATTACAGATTTACTCATACCAACTATTTTCAAATTTGAAGGATGGAATTGAAACTCCAATGGCACAACAGTATGTTTTAAACCTCTTTCTTTAACTAGTTTGTTGTTGTAACCTGCTCTATGTTGATTTCAGTTTCAATTGAATAAACAGTTATGTTCTCATGTCATGCACATTACAAGTGTTGTTATTGCTCTATAGTTACCCACACTTATATTCTGTCTATTCTGCTTTGTCTTGAACAAATATTATTTGAACTGTGGTTCTATCTTGATTTGGCAACAAAACTAGAATGATATAGACCATAAAGTGACCATGGTACATAGATATATGTTTGTTTCATGTCGTTATCCTGTCCACTTTACTACCGAACTCATTTACAAAAATGAGTTTCATATACAACATGGTAAACATGTGATGTGTCTTGCTTGTTTCTCTTTAGAATGCGGACAAAATATTGGAGAACAGTACCGCTGTTATCCAATGGTAAAGGAAGTAATGCGATAAGGTTCAAGATAGTGAGACATCCCTGTTGGTCTCCAAGAAAGCTGATAAAACTATCTTGACGATGTGAGGGAACCCAAAAGTCCTGTCTTGATGTAGTGTTCGAAAGCATCGCCACTACCATCGGCACAAGCTCTTCGAACTCGCTGCTGAATCAGTTCGCCTTCTTGAGTCTCAACTTCAAGTTGAAAGACATCGATCGACAAAGTGCTGCGACAGAAGTCAAGGACCGAGGAAGTCCCTCGCAGAATTCAGATGCATATTTTCTGGTGCAAATGTAAAGCGCTAGAGGATTTAAGCGCCAAACAAGAGAAAGTTAATAAGCTTGCTAAGCATCTTGCCAAAGATTATGGGTACCTGTGATATTGTTTCTGAGATCTTCAAGTGGTTTCAGTTCGATTTGTTTTGTTGCAGCGTTATTTGCGCTGGTCGCCAACTTTGACAACCAAAGGTATATGATATGCTCGCTTTGTTCCCTATATTTGCACCGGTGGCAAACTTTGATGCCCAAAGGATGTAATATGTAATAGCCGTGATAGCCTAGCGTTAGTTTCTTGCTTATTTATTTCTTGTTGTCTTGTTTATTTGTTTGCTTGTAGTCATTGCGCTCTTTTTCCGCGTTTGCTAGTGGCTGCAATAACCTATTTTTAAAACTAGGCCACAATAACCATGGGCTAATATTTATCGAGTG
The DNA here is from genome assembly GCA_021605205.1 of Aegilops longissima. Taxonomy (NCBI): domain Eukaryota; kingdom Viridiplantae; phylum Streptophyta; class Magnoliopsida; order Poales; family Poaceae; genus Aegilops; species Aegilops longissima. The sequence continues at coordinate 3,438 of JAHIAM010002029.1, read as the reverse complement.
ACACCGGGCCTCCCATCGGGTCGAGAAACAAGGGGCCTTCTACGGCCGTCAGAAACAATGGGCCTTCTATGGGTCAGAAACAATGGGCTTTCATGGGTCGATATCAATGGGCCTTATACGGTCAGATGATGATCGACACAAACATGGGCCAAACAGATCGCATTATGGTCGTGAACGGCTTAGAGTTGGAATCGTCTGCTCATGGGTCACCATAACGGGCCATCGTAATAGGCCGTATTTGATGACGCTATGAAAACGCCCAACGATTAACGACCACAAACGGGCCGATCAGAAACCACGGGCTGAATTTGGCCCACAAGCGTAAAATGACAAGAACGGGTCGTAAACGAATCGCCGGAAATGAGCCCAAGAATAAATGGGCTCTAAGAAGGCCGAAGATAACATAATGGAAACGCCCAACGGAATAACGGGCCATTAATGGGTATAAAGTGATACACCGCTCATTACGGGCCGCCACCACGGGCCGTTAATGGGTGTAAAGTGATACATCGTTCATTACGGGCCGCTTACCACGGGCCGTTAATAGGCCAAGAGTTACATAGGGCCTCATATGGGCCGAAGACGCCATGGGCCATACATGCGCCGTAAGTGAAAATGGGCTGGAATCATATTGATGGCCCAGATGACGCCATCGGGCCTAATTCGGATAGGGCGAACGGCCTTGGTTTAGCGGGTCGTAAATGGGCTATATGCGTAACAGCCGTTAATAGGTTTTCCATGGGCCGCCCGCCACCTTTGACCAAGTCAAACGGTCGGCCTTTTCACGTGAATGGGCCTTTTTAGTGTACACGGTCGACGATCATAGGAGCCTTACGTCCAATGAGTGGATGACATCTCGTCCCAACGATGAGCGACATCGTTTCCTCCAGCCAATGCTAATTTTACACGTGAGAATCCCCATTGGTCGGGTTGTTAACGGGTTATCGGATCCAAAACCCGACCCGATAGCTTAACGGCGTCCGCTATTGCGGATGCCACGGTCGGTCACCCTTGATGAAAGCACTTCGGACCCGCGATTTATCGTCATGGAAGTGGACACTCCGTGATGATAATTTTGGTAATGTCATGGAACACTTCACGATTTTGGGTTCCGCGCACTTTGAGGTTCGAACACCGGGTGCGCGGAGATCTTTCCCCACCAGCTCACGCTACGATGGTTAGCAAGGATCTAAACTAAGAGGAAGAACACACAAGGACACGATATTTATATTTAGTTCGGACCACCATTGTGGTGTAATACCCTACTCTAGTTTGTGGTGTGGTGGATTGCCTCAGGCTGATGATGAATAGTATAAAGGAAGAACAATTTCGCGAGGGGCTGTTCTGATCCGGTGCGATGGACTGCTTGGGCGAGTCCAGCCGCTTCTCTCTCTCTCTCTCTCTCTTCCTTTGTTCTTCTACCTTCGCTTGGTGGCTAGTCCTATTTATAGAGGGAGGCCCCGGCCTCTTCCCAAATAATGAGCGGAAGGGCGCCAACAATTGGCCATTTTGAAGGGGAACATCTAGTACACTTATCCCGACTAAAGTTGGTCTTCGGCCGCGAAGGCTCGACGGTGACGCCTGGCCCCGGCTCCACGATAACCTCCTTCATGCCGCCTCGCTGGTCTTGGTCTTGTTGCAACAAGCGTAACCTTTGCCTCGATGCCTTAGCATGTGCTTGCCCCTTTGCACCAAAGGGGAAACGAGGACATCACAGAGTCGGCGCCCACCGGGCGCCTCCCCGGTCTTGATCGTGATGGCTTGCATCACGTGGCACCCTCGTGAGGTACCCTGCCTTGATCTTCTCCGGCCCTCGTGAGCCCGCCTGATGAGGCTGCCCCGAGGAAGGTTCCTATCGTCCGCCTCATGAGGCTTGGCCTCGCAAGGGTCTTGAGCTTGAGCCGATGAAGCTGGGCCGCTACTGGGCCCCCACTTGAGCCACGCCAGAGGCCGCAGTGCAAGTCTGGGACCCTGCCCCTGCAACGCCGACAGAGCCCCGGCCCAAGGCGTTCCGGGACTTGTCTTAGCAGAGAAGCGAAGGGGCAGGTGAAGCGCCATGGCCCCAACAGCCTGCGGCCTTGGACGCCAAGGCATGGCGCATTGATTGCCATGGCGCCTCCGCTTCCCCACGATGCTCATTACACGGCCGCTAAGCGGACCTCATGTTGCACACAGCCATTCCCTTTCGCCGTCCGCCGCACTCCCGCCCTTCCTTCTTCCTCTCTGCTCCAACTTTCGCCCTTGATCCAACTCAGACCACCCTTCTTGTCGCCATGGCGCCAACAAAGAAGGAAAGGCGGTTCGAAGCCTTCGCCCCGCCTCCTCCCCATGGTGGCCCCCGCTGATCGATCCATCATACTCAACCCCGAGGCCTTGGGCAAGGTCCGCCTACTCTTGCCACCATCTTCAATGAGTGCGGTAGGACCACGGCATGGCCTATGTCCCATGCCTCCTTCGACAGGATTGTCACGAGGTCCGGTTCTTCACGATGCCTTGTGGGCGGTCTCGTTCCCCCTTCTCCGCTTTCTTCAATGCAGTGCTCTCCCACTATCGATCCACATGATGCATCTCGGCCCGAGTCCATTACCTCCTTGCTGTCTTCGCCTTTTATCTGTGGAGGCAACAGGGCATCCTCCTTCCGCTGTCGCCAAGGCCACTTCTTCTCTTGCTACCGAGCGATCCTACTCAATGCTTGGGGTGTGGAGCTTCCTTGCGGTGCCGTAGACGGCTGCTTCGGGATCATTTCTGACTCCCACCCCGAGGCCAAGTTCATAGAGCGGTGGTTGTATGTGAACATTGGGGTGCCCAGCCTCTGCTCGTGATCCTACCTTGCCTGTTGTTCCTAACTCAGTCGGGTCACGAGGCGCCATGGACCCCCGGCTTGCATTCGCTCTCGGCGCCGCTTCGAGAGCTTGAGAGTGCTCAACGTGACGGCGCCCAAGGTGGTGAAGGAGTTCTCCAAAGGTCGATTGCTCTCTCCAAAGGCCACTCTCATCGGATGTGGGACTTGCGGGCACCAAGACCGCATGCGACTCAGAGGGGGACTCAAGCGCCAAGTGCCGAGGACGGTGCCTGTGGTCCTGGTTGGCGATCCTTCCTGTGCAACCTTCGACGTGATGGTGCCCTCTGTATCTCCTCGCTCAGGCAGGCCGATTTCATGAAGCGATGCCCAGTTTTGACGAGGGGGCTGCGCCTGCTGGCCTCAAGGGGCCTCACGAGAACCCAGCTGCAGGTGGCTCTTCCGGCCGCCCAAAGTGGTTCTGCCTCGTGATGGAGCAGTGAGACGAGAACCGCCAGAGTTGAAGGAGACGACGTTGAGGTGGTGACGCCAGGCTGGAGCCCCGAGGGAGTGCATCTCCTGAGCCTCGCCTGAATAGTGATAGGTGAGGAGTCTCTGCCTCCGGCCTCGAGGTTGGGGCCTCGAGGCCCCGGTCGCCT
>JAHIAM010002028.1:0-93174 GCA_021605205.1 Aegilops longissima | reverse complement strand
TTTTACGAACCACAGTTGAAGCTTTAGCATGATCCTTTATTCTAACATGGAAAGGTAGTTTCTCAACATAAGAAGTAAGAACAATAGGATCATTATAAGTAATAGTCTTTTCTACAACTTTAGTAGGTGAAGTTACTTTTACTTGTATGGGAGGATGATATTTAAACCACTTCTCCTTGTGGAGATCAGCATAAGTAGCAAAAGATTCACAGAATGAAGCTACTATCTCAGAGTCAAGTCCATATTTAGTGCTAAATTTACGGAAAACATAGGTATCCATAAAAGATTTAACACAATCAAACTTAGGTGTCATACCTGACTCCTTACCTTCGTCGAGATCCCAATCTTCAGAGTTGCATTTAATTCTATCCAATAAATTCCATTTGAAGTTAATAGTCTTCATCATAAAAGAGCCAGCACAAGAAGTATCGAGTATGGTTTGATTATTATGAGAAAGCCGAGCATAAAAACTTTGAAGAATTATTTCTCTTGGGAGCTCATGATTGGGGCATGAATATAACATTGATTTAAGCCTCCCCCAAGCTTGAGCGATGCTTTCTCCTTCGCGAGGCCAAAAATTATATATATAATTGTGATCACGATGAACAAGATGCATAGGATAATACTTCTGATGAAATTCCAATTTCAATCGTTTATAGTTCCATGACCTCGTATCATCACATAGCCTATACCATGTCGATGCATATCCCTTCAAAGATAAAGGGAAGACCTTCTTCTTAATGACATCATCCGGTATACCTGCAAGCTTAAATAATCCACAAACTTCATCCACATATATTAGGTGCTCATCAGGATGCTTTGTTCCATCTCCTGCAAAAGGATTATCTAGCAGTTTTTCTAACATACCCGAAGGAACTTCAAAGGGAACATTTTCATTTTCAGTAGGTTCAGTAGGTTGAGGAGCAACTCTTTGCTCTACTGGTCGGGGTGAAGATACCCCGAACAAGCCCCTCAGAGGATTACTTTCCATAGTGACAAGTGACAGTAAATTTCAGCACACTATATAAATTTTTCCTTACCAAATTCCACCTACCAAAGGCGCTTCACTCCCCGGCAACGGCGCCAGAAAAGAGTCTTGATGACCGCCCAATTCTTTTTGTAGCAAAGGACAAGCCTGGACAAACTCTTATATAGAGAAAAGCGCTCCTGAGGACACATGGGAATTATTGTCAAGCTAGTTTTCATCACGTTCAGATGATTCGCGTTCGGTACTTTGATAATTTGATATGTGGGTGGACCGGTGCTTGGGTGTTGTTCTTACTTGAACAAGCATCCCACTTATGATTAACCTCTATTGCAAGCATCCACAAGTACAACAAAAGTATTAAGGTAAACCTAACCATAGCATGAAACATATGGATCCAAATCAGCCCCTTACGAAGCAACGCATAAACTAGGGTTTAAGATTCTGTCACTCTAGCAACCCATCATCTATTTATTACTTCCCAATGCCTTCCTCTAGGCCCAAATAATGGTGAAGTGTTATGTAGTCGACGTTCACATAACACCACTAGAGGCTAGACAACATACATCTCATCAAAATATCGAACGAATACCAAATTCACATGACTACTAATAGCAAGACTTCTCCCATGTCCTCAGGAACAAATGTAACTACTCGCAAAGCATATTCATGTTCATAATCAGAGGGGTATTAATATGCATAAAGGATCTGAACATATGATCTTCCACCAAATAAACCAACTAGCATCAACTACAAGGAGTAATCAACACTACTAGCTACCTACTAGTACCAATCCCGGACTTGGAGACAAGAATTGGATACAAGAGATGAACTAGGGTTTTGAGAGGAGATGGTGCTGGTGAAGATGTTGATGGAGATTACCCTCTCTCGATGAGAGGAGCATTGGTGATGACGATGGCGATGATTTCCCCCTCCCGGAGGGAAGTGTCCCCGCGGAATAACCGTGTGTCGGAGCCCTAGATTGGTTCCGCCAAGGTTCCGCCTCGTGGCGGCGGAGTCTCGTCCCGAAAGGTTGCTTATGATTTTTTCCTCGACGAAAGACCTCATATAGCAGAAGATGGCCATCGGAGAGCCAACAGGGGGCCCACGAGGCAGGGGGCGCCCCCCCACCCTCGTGGCCAGTGGGTCCCCCTCCCTCATGGCCAGGTTGGCCAAGTTAACTTTCGGCCTTCTAAGGGCCCATTTATTCTTGGGCTCATTTGCAGCATTCCGTTGTTGTCATTTTCTGCTTGTGGGCCAAATTCAGCCCGTCGTTACAGTCGGCCCGTTTGTGGACCGTTAGTTTGTTGGGCCATTTTCATAGCATCACCAAATACGGCCTATTAACGGCCCGTTATGGTCAGCCCATAAAACGTACGATTTCCATTAAAGGCCCGTCTACGGCCCATTAAAGGCCCGTACAAGACCCATAAATGAGCCAGCGGCCCATGGATCCTACGAGACGTAGAAGGCCCATGGGTCCTACGAGACATACAAGGCCCATGGATCCTACGAGACGTACAAGGCCCATGGATCCTACGAGACATAGAAGGCCCATGGATCCTGTGAGACGTAGAAGGCCCATGGATCCGACGGCCCGTGAAGGTCCATGGTCGGGCGAGTTGGCCCCCGTTTGAACGATATAGCATATTCAAAGAATTATCCTACTCAATACTATCACCTCTAAAAAGCATACACTATACAACAAAGAGATCAAGGCATAGAAAGGTAGAATAATCCTACACTATACAATAAAGAAATTACAGCCAATTATACCCACTGGACATTATGGTTCGGCACAGGTGATAATAAAGCATACACAAACAGCAAATTACATACACTGGGCAAATACAACTCATACATCATGGACGCGCATCAACTTAACTCCATTTGAACTATAATCTCTTAGTAAAATAGGATTGGCCGGATTCAGATAGCACAAATTTCTGTCTGCAAAATCTCCAATTCCTTCATGGTTACCTCAGTGTCTTGTTTCATTTTTTGACTCCTGCATCTAATACCCGCATGTCCAGTCTCAACTTGTTGATTATACATTGACAATCATGTACACGTTGTCTTGCCACCTCTAGTTGATGCTTGAGAACATCAGACATTCCAATTCCAATCCATAATCATTCGGTAATGGCTAAGCCGCCTTTGCTTCAGAGATCTTTGTGTTGATGTCACTTCATCCCGAAATGTTTCGTAAGTACACATGACTAGGGCAAAATATAGTTACAACAAAGGAAGCGAACAAGACACTATTTTGTACTACATGGCAAAACATGACTAACAATAATGTTACACGTCACTTTAAAAAAATGTTACACGTCATGAAGCATAAGCGGATGATATTTTAAAATTATAAAAAGATAGTCTGTGCAGCCTGCATACAGAAATCCTCTTAGCTCACCAGAGGAGCATGATGTTGGGGCCCAATCGAAAACACGATAAATTACAAATTTAGACAACACGCTATGTATAAGTAAGCAAGCAGTTGGCCATTCTCAGGCCTCAATTAAAGTCTTAGGGAGCATAATGAACAGCAGATGGTTTCATACAAACATACTACAGCAGGCAAAACTATGCAATCATTAGCGTAGTATAAACTAGATTGTGAGCCTCATGCAATAATAGTTGGTTAATAGACTTCAAAGCTTCAGGCACACTTCGGCAGAGTAATTAAATGGCAAGGCCCTTAATTATGTCAACTAATAGTGATACAAGTACCGAACATCAGGCATGATTATTTGGGCATCTCATTAATTGAGGACAAATAAAGCAATTGAAAAGAGAAAATTAACTATGCCTGAAACAAACAAGGAATTGAACTGTTGAATTGCATACTGTGACTTACCTTAGCAGGTTGAAGAGGCTCAGCGCAGCTCCTACTTCTCTTGCAAGGCTCCTTCCTAACATCTTGTACTTGGAAATCCTCAATATTATCTTCATTGCACCCCCTCTGCAAGGTGACACAAACTAGTTACTCATCTCATTGGAAGATAATTATGCATACTTTCCAGTCTGTCAACACAAAAGGACGAGATTATAACAAAACAACAACACATAATGAAACATGCCGCATCTCTTGCACTTGCACACAATGAAATGAGCATTTACTATGTCTGCACTATGTAAAAACTAGGCATACCTTGAACTGGATCTCCGTGTACTCTTGGAGAGCCTCTTGTAGTGTACACCAAACCTTTATGTCACCTATGAGTTAGACAAGGCCCCATTACAGCAGCCCTTAGTGTTTAAATCGTTGACAAGCTCAGTTAGAGCGTTAGGTCAAGAACAGCAAGTAATCAAAGAAAACAGTCCTAGTATGGCTGGCTGATGCAAATAAGCAATTGAACAGATGTGTGAGCAAATCTTACATATCAAGAAAAGAAGCAAAGAAGGAGGCTTAAAGACCATCACTTGACTGACCAGACTTAAGGGGCATTTAAACATCATATGCAACGTATGAACTAACATAAACATTGCATATTCCAGATTCTACAATGTAATGCACATGTATTAGGTTATTCCATGTATGATGATGCCTAAATGTACAGATAGCAGGCAAGAGTGATTCATCATTGCACGCACAATTGAATTGCAGGTTAAGGGCCAGTTCGATTCCGCCTTTTCAGGGCATATTGTCAAAATAAGCCATAAAAGGTGTAAAGAAGTCATTTTTGAGTTATGGGCTTGGGCTTAACTAATTTCGCTTTGGAGGGGTGTTTGGGTAGAACCTCACTAAAAATTGAAGGAAGGGAATAGTGAAATGACTCTGTTGTGCGCCTATATTACACCCAAAATGCAATCACGACGCCCGTGTCACACCCGACCCTCAAGAAAAACAAACACACAAGCATTCATTGCCCTGCCCGCTTGCATCTCCTCTCCCTTTCCTCTACCTCGATCCCCGCCCACAAAGACTAGGGTTCCTCCAGTGAGCCGTCGCCATCGGGTCCCATCTCGCCTGGTCCTCGACGATGCTATGTCCAGCTAGGCTACATGGCCGGCGGTAGGGCAAATCTCCTGGCTGCTCCTCCTCTGGCGCCTCCCTCATTCTCATGGTCTCCAGAGCTGCTCCACTGTGGTTCGTCCCAACGACTACTCCGGCGGGCGCCGCACAACTATGGCTGATGCCACACTGTGGGCGTAGGCACCTTATTCCCCTCCCTCCTCCTGTGCCATGGCCTTGAGGTGTTGTTGAAGGATGAGCTCATCCAACAAGGTGAGGATCTCCTCTGATTTTTGCCAAATTTTCATTCGATCCACTATACGATGAATTGCTATGAGCTGCTTCTGCTGCTGCTATATGATGCATTGCTATGAGCTACTCCTGCTGCTGCTATATGATGAATTGCTATGAGCTGCTGCTGTATGATGAGTTGCTATGAGCTGCTGCTGCTGCTATATGATGAATTGCTATGAGCTGCTGCTGCTATATGATGAGTTGCTACAAGCTGCTCCTGCTGCTGCTATATGATGAATTGCTATGAGCTGCTCCTGCTGCTGCTATATGATGAATTGCTATGAGCTGCTCCTGCTGTTGTTATATGATGAATTGCTATGAGCTGCTGCTGGTATATGATGAATTGCAGATTGCTACTGCTATATGATGAGTTGCTATGAGCTGCTGCTGCTATATGATGCTTTCAGGTGGTGCTGCTATACGATAATAACCAGCCACTTGGACCATCGAATTTCAATAAATAATTATTCTTCATTTAAATGTGGGTCATGCGTTCTTCGTTTAAATTAGGCAATGGGATCTCTATGGAAAACATTGACCAAAGTAGATTGTGCCAAGTAGATGGTATCTTTGTATTTGCATTTTGAGCAAATAGTGATGGTTTGTTTTCCTATCATATTAATTACTGCACTGGGTTCAATTTGTGATGTTTGCAAGTCAAATTAATTTCCATATGGGTAGCAAAATGAAAAAAACATAATGCAATCTAGACTTTCCACTGATCATACCAAAGATAAGCTGAAAACGCAATGAAAAGAACTGGTTGGCTTATTACATGGAGCTTATATTCACAGGTGCTTATTTTCTTAGGATAACTCGTAATAACTGTCCCTAGGAAACTTGGCTAATAGAACTGGCATACAAATAACATGTCACGATGATTGCAATGGAGGAGTGATGTACCATAGCACATCGTATAGGCTCACCGCTGCCTCTCCTTTTTTGCGATGTTCCATGAAATTGCCACATACATCTTGTACTTTTTCATTGTGTAACCCTATCTACAAGTTGTCACGTCTAATTTCGACATCTCTACATGATACTACATTGCATATCCCTTATGCATATTTAAACCACCAATTAACGATTGTGTGCGTACCATAAACTAGCCATGACTCAGATGCTGGACTAGCAGCACTCTAAGGGAGCCTAATGTAGTGCAATCGGAATTCCTACATGCCACCTACGATTTTGTGTAATGTATCGCTCTGTTCCTAAATATATGTCTTTGTAGAGATTCCAGTATGGACCACATACAGATGTATATAGATGCATTTTCGAGTGTAGATTCACTCATTTTGCTCCGTATGTAGCCTATAGTGGAATCTCTAGAAAGAATTATATTTAGGAATGGAGGTACGAGGTAGTATCATGTATGACATCTACATATCTAATTTAGCAGCCAGTAGTAGAAATCATTGTCTGCACAAAGGGATTACTGGTCGAAAATCCTAGCAAAGCACGTTGGCAGGCACAAAACAATACAAGAGAGAGAGACGCGCTTACAAGATCATAGCAATGCCTTAGTCCAGGATCTTGGTTGGCCAAGCTGTTAGATCCAGAAGAAACATCATCCTTGTAGTTTTTGCCACCGCATAACAGTAACAAATGACCGGTTAGTATATTTGAAGTACATCGGGCGGTGATGCCGGGCGGGTTTAAATGTGACAAGTACCTAGGCCGTGGCGGGTTCTTGGCATCTCTCGAACACGTGGGAATCAGGTTAGAAACGTCGAGGGTGATGACGCTCTACCGGCTGTCGGGTCCGTAAGGAGATCTAGAACCGTCGAGTAGGTTGTTTGTGGAGCGGCTCCGGTAGGGCGGACTATGGTGTGGGCGAAGCAAATCTGTGGCTGTGGACGAGGGCGTAGGTGAAGCTACTCCGGTGGTTGGGTTAAGGATGGTGTCGACGACGCAGATCTGCGGCCGTGGACGGGCGCCGGTTGCTCCGGTGGTTGGGTTAAGGATGGTGTCGATGATGCGGATCTGCGGCCGTGGACGGGCGCCGGTTGCCCGGTGGTTGGGTTAAGGATGGTGTCGACGATGCAGATCTGCGGTCATGGACGGGGCGTCAGAAGTTGCTCCGGTGGTTGGGTTAAGGGTGTTGTCGACGATGCGGATCTGCGGCCGTGGACGGGGCGTCAGAAGCTTCTCCGGTAGGTTGGATGAGGGTGCGAGGAACCGGATCTGAGGCCGTGGACTTGTGAGTTGGCAAAGCGGCCCTGGTAGGGTTGAGAATGGTATAGGCGAAGCTACTCTGGTAGGGTTGACGATGGTGTCGGGCGGCTCCCGGTAGGGTTGAGGAAGGTGTCGTGGCGGCCCAGAGGGGTTGAGGAAGGTGTCGGCGAAGAGGATCAGAGGCCGTCGACGGGGGCGTCGGTGGGGCGGCTCCAGGAGGTGTGGACGAAGCGTCTCTGGTGGGGAGTACGAATGAGCCGCTGCAGATGCGTGGCGGTTGACGAGAGTACCGGCGAAGCAGATCCGGCGTCGTGGACAAGGCCGGCATGAAATGGGCTATGGTACAGTGGTGGATAAGCAGTCTACTTGTTTCTAGGGGAGGTGGGAGGGGTAGATGCGGTCGCAGAAGTAGATCCGGCGAGGTGGACGCCGCTGGCAGTGAATGGGCTATGGTACGCCGGTGGATGAGCAGTCTAGGGTTTCAAGAGGGGAGGGGAGAAAGGGCGATGAAGTACGGACGGCGTGATGTAAAATGCTCTGGTGTTGTGGAGTTAGTCGTTTTTGCGGGAGGGGGAGAGGAAATGGGGGTGTCGTGTATTGGGGGAACCGGAAGTTACCAAAGCAGCCCCGACCTATCATGTAGATGAGAGCGGTATTGTAACTGTTGGTCTCCGTGCACCAAGGACAAAAGGGGGATTTCGCATTCTAAAGACTAAGGTGGCGGAAATTTTAGAAGGAGGCGGGAGATTTTGCGCCATGGATCGCTCGTATCCAGTTTCAACTAATTGTGGACCGTGCTAGCGGAATGTCATACTAGACTGTGTACACGGGCACGCGTCGTGATTAATAACTGGTGTGAAGTCCACCCGAAAAAAAGACAATAACTCGGGATGATGCGCCGATAACTTGGACGTTCACACGGGCGCGGCCAATGTACGGGTGTAGTGGCGCGTTCACAAAAAAAGGGATCAAATGCTCAGCCTATGTATTTCTTGTGTAAATAGATAATTTAGTGCCATTGGTTATTTACTTTAAACATAATGCATTGGCGTGTTAGTGTAGAGGCGCACAAAAAGAAATGGATATTGTAGTCAGCTACTTAAAAGTGTTACCTCATATGATTACATAGCCTCCATTTCATAAATTATGCACCTGTTGAATTCATATATGAATATTACATATATTACTTCAAAATAGAAACTTAAATCATCCAAGACTAATGAATTTGAATGCAAGAGTAACAATGGTGCATATACATGATAGCTACATTGGTTGTTTGAAGAAACATCATTGTAACTTTGGCATGCACAATTGAAAAGGTTTATTTAAATAGAAAAAATGTGATATGTGAGTGTCCAATCTTTATAGCGTTGAATCGATATTGTACCTTTGGCCACGATACGAAGTAGATATTGACTTATGTTCAAGCGATGCACGTCCACGATCGCTAGATAGTGATACGTGAATGAATTGTGCAATCTCTCTCACACGCATACATATCTCATTTCCCTGTGGGCATCGGAATCACACACACGCACTTCGTGTATTTCTCTCCCTCCGTCAGGGTTAAATTCATCTTTCTACCCCGTCCTACAAGTCTCTCACACAGAAACAAACATGCTCTCTATGTCTAACACGCCCACCCCTTTAATTCTGCCCAACCACGGCCACTAATGTCTCAAAGTATAATAATGTCTCTCACACATATGCTATCTACCTATCCCTTAATATAGCTAGATATGTGTCACACAAACTCCTTCTCCCTACTAGCAAGATGCCCATGCGTTGCACGGAACATCAAGATGCATTTGTATGAGAAGTTTATCTTGTGGGAGAAAAGGATGAATGAGGGAATGCCTTATTTGCAAATGCGGAGAGGGGTGTGGGTATCTTTTTGCAAAATTGCCATAGTTTCCTTCCTGTCCATCGGATATAAATCGGATGGCCTATATTGCAGGATGGCAGGAACACCATCATCGCCAAATATGTTTTTTATAAGAAAGAGTAGAGATATGTGAGTGTCACTGCCCCCCCCCCCCACACCCACACTTCCCAACACCGAAGGAGTAGGGTGACACCTCGATCTTGATACTAATCTATCGACTGGCTTCTCTCTCAAACATACACACACACACACTACCCGGCACCGAAGGAGTAGGGTGGCACATCGATCTTGATAATAATCTATCTACTCCTCTTTCAAACACACACACACACACACACACACACACTCACTAGTTGTGCCTCTGTGCCTACCGCGCACACTCTCGATACGTCTTTCTCTCCTTCCCCCCCCCCCCAACAATGACAGCAAAAGGGTGACAACTCGATCTGATCATAATCTGTCAATTGGTTTCTCTCTCAAACACTGTGTCTTGATGCCTCGCTCGGTAGCCCCTCGATATGTAGACTTCTCACACAAGACAGTAGTAGTGACGATGACGCTGAACCCAGTGTGCCTTGTTTTTACCGGCCTCATGTGATAGTTTTCACCCTGTTTTCTGTTAATTAACAAGGCAACCTTTTCTTTGTTACTACTAGTGAATCTGAAATCATTCGGGGCAGACATAAAATATATCACTTCAACCCAATTATCGCAGCAACTATTTTAAAAAGAAATTAGCTAGCTGCCCGTGCCTTGCACGGGACATCAAGATGCATTTGTATGAGTAGTTTATCTTGTGAGAGAAAAGGTTGAACGAGGGAAGGCCTTATTTGCGAACGTGGAGAGATGTGTGGGTATATTTTTGCAAAATTGCCATAGTTTCTTTCCTATCCGTTAGATATAAATCCGACGGCCTATATTGCAGGATGGCACGCACACCATCATCACCAACTCTGTTTTCTACTCCCTCCGTCCAAAAATACTTGTCGTCAAAATGGATAAAAAGAGATGTATATAAAACTAAAATACGTCTAGATACATTTCCTTTTATCCATTTTGATGACACGTATTTCAGGACGGAGGGAGTATTTGTCTTTTTAGAGATTTCAACAAGTGACTATGACCGGACCTTACCAACATACTCAAAAAAGTAGTCCATAATTTTGATGTTACCCTCTTTTCTTGGCGGTCCAGTGCCATCTGGATACCTCATAAATAAATCAAGGACAAATCTGACCCCTTCCTGAAAAGACATACGGAGCAAAATGAGTGAATCTACACTCTAAAATATGTCTACATACACATCCGTATGTGGTAGTCCATTTGAAATCTGAAAAGGACAAATATTTAGGAACGAATGGAGTCTATATAAGAGTAGACATGGAGATATATCTCCAGCATAGTCTACAACAAAAATGTGCTGGGCTGGTTAGCGCCGGATGCTCGCAACGCGATGACATGAGTTTGAATTCTGTCTTTTAACTTTATGTTTTTATATTATATATTACTCTACTTATTTAATATATACTTCATTCACATCAGATCGACAGTGGAACCCACAGAGTACTTAGAATACAAGATTAAGGATGGACTTGTTTCTTTTTAACTTTCTGTACGAAGCTGTAGCCACCCTACAAGTCACGTGTACACTGTACATGCAATTAACTTTTTATAGAGGGACAATCATACACGCAATTAACTCAAATGGATTGGATGTCACTCTATTATTTCCAGCATAAAGAGCATCTCCAATGGCAACCGGCAAATTTCCTCCCGCTTCCTTAAGCGGAGGACGACATCAAACGCCAGCGGCATACATTTTTACAACTCTAACCAACCAGATGGAATTCGTGCAAACACGGGCTGATTTCATATAAGCATGAAGGATTTCATATAAAAAAGCCGGATCTTCATATAAACATGATGGATTTCATTACATTTACATGAACTAAGAGGTGCCAATCCGGCTCTCTTGTATAATTAATACTCCCTCCATCTGGAAATACTTGTCCTAGAAATGGATGTATCTAGACTTATTTTAGTTCTAAATGGCACCATGATCCCTTTGTCTTCCTCATGTCCGCGGACACTTACGGGTCGACGAAGGTCCTCGGAAGAGACGGCAGCAAAGAAACCACCTGAACTGCGGTAAATCGCCGCCGGCGGTGGCCTTCATGGGTCCCAAGTGGCGGCGGCCTCCCGTGTTCTACTTCTCCTCGATGATGGCGGCGTACACGGAGAAGCTGGCCACCGACTCGTCGCTCTCCACACACCTGGCTTTTGTCTCTGCCTGCATGGCGCTGCCGTAGGCACGGGAGGCGCGCCCACAGACACGGGAGGCGCGGCCACTGCAGACGCTGGTGGCACGGTATGACGCGGCAGCGACGGTGCCCGTACCGGCGTGCTCGCCGCCGTTCCAGCGTGGAGCAACTCGCCACTCCCCATCGAGCTGAACTGGAGCGGCGAGTTGCTGAACCACGCGCCTGCTTGGGGCGGCAACTGGTTCCGTCAGGCCAAGCGAGGTTGTTGAAGCACCGAGCGGCCTCGCCCGTATCCGGAGGGCTAGGCGGGCCACCCAGCCGGGTAATATGCCGGAGAACGGCTCATCGAAAGCCATCGGAAGAGTGGAGAAAATGGTGAAGGAGGAGATGGGGGAGCGGCGGAGGGGTGCGATTCTTGCCCGCTGTCTGTCTGGCCTCGTGTAAATAGAGGGCGGACGGTAGGAGCTTGGCCGGCGTCTGTCCTCGTTTAAACTGAGGGCGGACGGGAGGAGCTCGGCCGGTGTTGCATTTAACTCCGGCCCGCTCATGAACGGACGTGTGGCCGGAGTAGTATTCTCGGTTTGCATGTGGGTTTACCGGAGGGGTTTAATGGAGGCGCCGGGCATGCAGCGGGCGGCGCAGTACTATTCAATTTGACAGCAATAATGAGCCGTCAAATCACAAAGGCCCTCGCCTCTCGTGAAACCGACCGAGCTAGACTTCCCCGCCCTCTAGCCTTTTAAAAAATGTATATACTCCACTTTTGTACAGTAGTAGTATCGATGGATTGCGCAATGGAGCAAACTTGAAATTTAAAAAAAGGTGGTACATATAGAGAGCGCTCGTCGCCAAATTATGCATATAGTACTATTAAAAAGGCTTGTCACAATAATGGTGTCCAGCACAAGTGCACAACCCACCCCTCCAATAAAACTAAGCACCCTAGAATTCTTTGACAAAACTAAGCACCCTGAAATTCTTTGACAACTAAACTGCTGGCTATATGATGTTGGCCATATATATTGTACGTATATAATGTGAAGAAACGAGTGGTAGTACTATACCAACTAAAAGATGAAATGTAAGAAATACTAGTATGTACGTACTGAAGAGTTAAAGTAACAAGAAGAAACATAACATAGTTCATTGGGGGCTCAAAGACAACACACCCTCAAATTAAATTAAGCACACCTAAAATTAAACTTTGCAACTATTCCGGTAGACACTGCATTAGAACCACCATGAGCAACGACACTGCCACCTTACTCGGAGTCCTCGTCCATGTCCTCGACTTCGTCCTTGTCCCTCTTCCTCTTGGCCGATACTTCTTTGCTTGAACCGCACACTTGGTTGTTGCTCTTCATCCAACCCTTGTAGATATTGAAGCAAAGGTAGCCATCCATTGCAGCGTAGTGGATGTGGTCTATATCTAGTACATTCCGCTGCCATGCATGACGATGAAACGTGTATGGAGCTTTCTCCGGTTTACCGTACGAAGGATGAACCATGGCTCCTGCCAGGGTCAACATTGAAGGCTGACGAGAGGACACCAGCCGATTATTCTGGAGGTCGAAGGTGTTGCCTACAACGAGGCTTATCCGACGCAGGACTTCTTTGTCGTTACCAAAGTCTACAGTAATGAATTTCACTAGGTTGCTCTCGAGGAAGTCCTTAAAATCCTGGCACTCAACGTCGGCATGGCATATGTGGTAGACCAAGCATAAGTCATGCACGCAAACCTGGATCACGGCGGGCTTCTTCCTCTCTTCGTCCTTTAGATCCTTCTCTCGTCCCAGGATTGTGGTGTACTCAACATCTAGCCCAGCGACCCACTCATCATCTGAGTCTTCGACCATGCGTCTGAAGCGAGAAAGGCATCCTTTCACCGTCGCGGAAGAACGGGTGTAGATGATGTCGAACTCATCGCCGGCGATGGTTCTAACCTTGTACTCACCGCCGATCGGGGAGATTTGGGACACCATGGATTTGGGAGGAGGGTTAGGATTAGTGGAACTGCCGTAATGTGAATGGACGGGACGACTAGGAGTGAACCGCCGTAGTATTAAAGGACGTGCGGGGACGAGTAGGAGCGAACTGCCAGCATGCGAACGGCAGGGTAGTGGCTTTCCATTCTCCCATGATACGGGCTTCCGAGAGCCCTTGGATCTAAGATCGAACGGTTGCATGGCGTGATTCTGCAAATTTCCAGCAACTTAGCATGCGACCGTTTGATCTCAGATCCAAGGGCTGCCAGCAGCCCGTATCGTGGTCGTGCCTACCACGACCGTCGTGTCGCTCGTGCGGTCGCGCCCTTGGAGATTTAACACGGTGCGTTAGGCTATCTGATGTTGGCATGTCATACATAGTCATCACTTAGTCACTCATAATACAACAAGGTTTTGGCTATAAGGTTGGCTATAAGTGTATTTTTTTTACTTCTCTCTATGTCTTTCTTCGTACTCCCTCCGTCCCATAATATAAGAACGTTTTTGACACTAGTGTAGTGCCAAAAACGTTCTTATATTATGGGACACGGGGAGTACTAGTATTTATTGCATTTGCCAAGGAGTGACCTCTTCCAATGAAATGGTGTTGCTAAGTTTGCTTCATTTAATTAGCTATAGACTCAAAATTGTCTTTTCACCTAGGTACACGCGCTTAGCACCGCTTTCTTCCTTGGGTCACCAAACTAGTCTCTTTCTTCTTGATTAACTTGCCACATCGACTTTATGCCTATGTGGCAAGCTTAAGCACCTGAGGAGCAAGTAAGTACAATAGTGCGCTTTACATGGCATTTTGCATATGTGGAGGAAAGAGAGGCAAGGAAAAAGTGGAGAAGTGGGCTCTCATGCAAGAGCCAGCCTCTACTACATGGTGGAGCATTGGGAGAGGCACCTGCATGGATGTGGTCAGGAATCGGGAGACTCACGCCGGTCGTAGCGCCGCAGTTAAAATGATAATGGCAAGTCAAATCACGGGGCCCCACCTGTCCAGCAGTAACTCGCTGTCAAATCACACAGCCCCACATTTGCAGCAGCCTACTCCCTCATCTTCTCGCATCTCTGTCGAACCGACTAGGCGGAACTGCCCCGCCTACCGCGCAGGAAAAGCCCACGCAGTATACTCCCTCCGTCTAGGTGACTAAGGTGGAGAGGAAAACGAGAGTACTTAATGTTTAGTATTTGCTAAGGCTGGTTGTAATGGTACTAGCCTTAGCAATTTTGATGAGGTGATAAAATTAAATGAAGAAAGAGAGAGAGTTGAGTACTATGTGTCATACATGGCAATAAATAAAGTACTACATGATACTAATATATGATACATGGCGCAGGAGTACTAAGTATTATTAATACAGTTTTGCTAGAACTCATCTAGATGAGATATAATTTGGTCTCATTCATCTTTTATAGCCATTGATGTGATGCTATATAAGATGTGTGTGTGTGTGCTGACGTGGGTTGTATTTGTTCTTGTGCAATGAACTGACCACTTCATGTCATGTTTGATAGTCTCAAGTCATTAAAAGCATACAAGCCCCACATCTCTTCTTGGTTGATTCCTCTATTTATGTCAAAATATAAGAAACAACGTGAGAGTTAATGCACCACGCCTATGTGTTTACTATTTGGTTTTCATAAGATGACTTAATACTCACCTAGACGGAGGGAGTATTCGATTTGACAGCGGGCGGTGCAGTTCCCGACACGGCTTTAATGCGATTTAGGAGGGAGTAGCGGTTCCCGATATGTTGAACGACCAATGCATCCTCCTTCAATTAATGCATGAGGGAAGTAATGGGAGGAGGTCCAGGAAAAGAGGTTGCACGATGAGAATGCAACGCAGTATGCCCTCATTGCCCTCATATAAAGGTGCCCCTCCATTCCAATGCATCTACCACATCGTACGCACCTAAGCATTTGCCTAAGCACCTACACTAAGCGCAAAAGAGCTCACTCCAGACCCATGGCGGCGATGCGCATGAGCGGCCAGCGGCTGCGCCAGATGGTCCACGACGCCGGCCTGCGGCATGGCGCCGAGGATCGTCTCCAGACGGTGTTGGAGACCGGCTGGTGGATGGTCGCCGTCGACGCCAACCACGACTCTCGCTGGACCAGATGATCGCTGCCACCAGCAACAAGTTCACCGTCCTCAAGAAGCTCGCGACGACATCGCCAGATTCCTCCAGCCAGCGCAAGCACGGGCTCCTCATTGCCTGCCACCCTAATCGGCCTCCATGGCCGGAACCTCTTTCAAGCACTAGTGGCCCTGCGACTGCCCGCCGACGCCACGAAGAATGTCCACCTGGAGGTCGCGCTCGCCACGAGGCGCCTCGCCCTGCAAGAATTCATCGACCTACACATCCACGTGTACGAGCAAATCATGTACGTAGGTATCTACAAGGCCAGTGAGGACGCTACGACGTTGGCCTTCCTCAACCGGCTGGAAGCCTTGGATGCCTTTGCTGAGAAGCACCTCGACCTCGCCACAAAAGTCGCCGCTCCTTAGCCACCGGTCGGTGGCCCGGCGCACTAAGTTGAGGAGGAGGAGGTCGTATGTTCGTGGATCCATCTTTCTTCTTGCCTTATGTAACCACCACTGCAATTGCATCATCGTGGCCTTAATTCTTATTGTGTTGTTGCATTCTCGTTCCAGTCATACCGACATGTGCGATCCCTTTGCTTAATTATATGCATCACTGTAACTAGTACTCCATCCGTCAATTTATAAGTTGTGCTTGCCTTTTCCATCAACTTCGTGCAACGCGCGGGCATCTTGCTAGAAACACTAGAATATGTCTATATAATCTGTATGTGATAGTCCATTTGAAATCTCAAAAAAGACAAATATTTAGGTACGGAGGGAGTAATATATTAGGATTATATCAAAACAATAGTGATTTCTTTCAAGTTTGTGAACAAATACTACTATTCTACTACTTTGGATCCGTCACAACGCACGGGCACATTGCTGGTAAAAGGAAAAGGCATGCCGCGTTCGCGTCGCACCCCCACACGCCCGGGAATCGGGAGTACAACACGGCCCGTCCGGCACAACACATAGCTTAGGGAAGGCGTGTTGCCTAGCATTTTCACTTTCATGTGGGACCGCCGTTGAGAAAACCGACACCCCGCCCGCCGCCGGGTTGGAAAACAGAAACGAGGGGAAGATCTAGCTGTAGCACGGAAGCCAAGAAATTTGGTGTCAGACGGGGCTCGTTGATAGAGTAGGAGCATTCCGTACTAGTACTACTCCTACTAGTTCCAAGTTTGTACTCCTAATACTATATTACTAGTACTACCACTATACAACTAGTAGGTACGTGCATGGCACAACATCGTAGGAACAAAAAACGGGAAGATCTTGCTTTGGGTGATTTATCTTTTTTTTTCAATCAACGTAGTATGAATAATATGATGTGGGGGGGCACCCATGAAGCTTATGTCGCTTGGCTGCATGGCTACGGAAGGTTAGAGAAAAATAAAGAGATAATGTGTTTAGAGTGCACTCCACTAAATAGATATACTTTGGATCCATTGCAACGGACCGACACATCTATATCTATACCCCCTATATAGTGTGTGAAAAAATTTGAAAGTTGGTCGTTGGATGAAGCCAATTCGATGGTACAAAGATGGCAAATCCGAGCACTACTGGCCGGTGGATATCATCCACCAGATTCTGCCACATGTATAATCTAGAAGACTCCATGGTTGAACTTAATTCATGACTAACTTTGCCACAACTAAGCTTAGGCAAAGTTATTAGTTCTTGAAAATGAGATCCACAAGTTGGCAAGCCTAAGGGAATCTTGCCACATTTTTTGTGTGTATGTCATGTGGGGCCTTAGTGTGGCTTGCCTACGGTGTGGCTTGAACCAAACACTCACCTAAGTTAATCAAACTTGCCTAACCTTACATTCCACCATATTTTGCCACATGTTAGAATCCAGAAAGCTCCACATGTAGAAGCATAATGCACAAACCACCAGAATCTCATGCGTGCAATGCACGTATACCTTACTACTACTAGTTGGTAGTAGTAAGAAACAAATTCCAGTTTTGGCATGAGCTCGTACTGCGGGAGCACCACAAGGCCTGCCGCAGGAGTTACATTTCCCTCTCGGGGCCCACGGGACTGAACTTCAGTGGCTTAGTGCCCGGCCTATGAGTCAATGACATGCAGACCTTAAATATGGCTGGCCCACATGTCATTCTCATGGTGGTGGCGTGGTTCGCGACTCACTTGTTCGAGATGAACCGGGCGGTGGTGGCGTGGCCGTGGCGAGGTGCCACAACCAAGGCGCCGGGCGTTCTGAGGCGAGATGGCCACACCGGCGGTTACTACCAGTAGTACATAAGTACTCCACCTGAGGATTGATGCCCGGGACAAAATGTGTCACAGCCGCTAGATGAAAATTCGATGGTGCGGGAGTACGGATCGGAGCACAGCAGCAGAGCAGGCAAACCGCGTCCAATCGGGTGTGTCTGTGGTAGAAAGTTGATGGTCGCTGCAGTTCAGCTGGCCCGCATGTCATGCACACAAAGGCAGAGGAGCGGTGGGACCGAGAGGGATGAGGGGCACATCGGGGGGATGAGGATCCCCTGACGCGAACAATCCTACCATTCTGTCACTGACATGTGGGACCCATAAGTGTGGGTCCCACCTGTCAGCGAAGGAAAGGCATGGCAAGGCAGTGATAGCCACGTGAGAGGATCCATGTCCACGTCGGGGGACGTCGTGCCGTGGGTTGGAGCGGCGTCGTGGGAATCGCGTGTGGGTGTGGCAGTGGTAGAAACAAGAAACGTGATGGTCGCCGTGGTTCAACTTCCATGGACAAGCTGTCATGTCTGCTGACACATGTATATCAAAACTAGAGTGTTTATATTTCAAGCACGTGAACAAGTATTATTCTACTACTTTGGATCCATTGCAATGCACGGGCCAGCACATTGGTAGTAGTAGTGTCCATCTCTATCTCTAGAGGCATTCCCTCGTTCATCCTTTTCTCTCACAAGATAAACTACTCATACAAATGCATCTTGATGTTCCGTGGAACGCACGAGGATGTTTCCTTGGGGGTCTCTCCAGCGCGGCGTGGCCGTAGTTGCAAGTTGATGCCCCTTGAGATGCCGACGTTGAGGGGCACTCGGATTTCCTCCGATGAGCAGGTAAGATGAGTTTGATCACGTAGTAAATGCATTCTAAAGACTACTTCCGTGTCCATTTCCTAATTCTCCCCTGCCCACTGTTTCACAGGTTAGGCTCGGTGCGAGTGGAGATTGGCTTGCATATGTACGGGAGGGTACCAACATCAATTTGCACAACATTTACAATGGTGACACCGTTCCCATAGAACCTTTGTCCAACATTGGGATCAGCCATGCAACGGGCCACCGCATGAATTGGTACGATGGAACCACGGTGAGATTGAATAAGATAGCATGAACCTTGCACATGGCGGTCAAAGGCGGACCATGTTGTCTGCGGCCGATTTGTTGCCGTACGAGTAGGAAGACGTTGCGCTCCTTTCTAACCGCATCTTCGCGGTGACAAACCAGGGGACTTATTTTGTATGGGACACATCCTACGATATACTCCCTCTCTCCCAGTTTATTTGTTTTGAATCTTTTCGTTTTATAAGTTTCAAATTCAAATTTAGTGCTCCCCATCACATGTTGAGATTACAATGTCCATTAAATCATTGCGTGCATGTATAGTAAAGAAACAAATCTCGAGTTTGGCATGAGTTCGTGCTGCGGGAGCACTACAAGCCCTGGCGCAGGAGTTACATTTCCCTCTCAGGGTCGTCGGGACTGAGCTTCAGCGCCTTACTACACCTACCTTTGAGTCAATAACATGTGGACCCGATAGGTGACTGGTCCACATGTAATGCTCCTGTAGGCAGAGGGGCAGTGGGGCCAAGAGGGGTGAGCCGCAGGTCGGGGGACGTGTGGTTTCATGGGTTCGAGCGGCGTCGTGGGAATCGCGGGTGGCTGTGGTAGAAACTTGATGCTCGCCGCATTTTAGGTGGCCCACATGTCATGCACACAAAGGCAGAGGGGCAGTGCGGCCGAGAGGGGTGAGGCGCACGTCAGGGGGCGTGGTGCCGTGGGTTGGAGAGGCGTCGTGGGAATCACGAGATGAAACGTGATGGTCGCCGTAATTTAACTTCCATGGACAAGCTGTCATGTCTACGAACACATCCACTGCATACCGATCACTGGAAGGAGTAGCAGAGAAAGCTATATATGCGGATAAATAGTTCCTTATAGTCAAGCGGACCCATGCCACTACTCTGTTCCAAAGACATGCACACCATCGAAATAGTCCATCTATATCAATATACACCGAGAGGGAATAATTTTTTTACAAGAGAGGAAATAGTTCGTCCATCCATAATGCCCTCCTGCTGGTGCTGCCTTTTCTTCTTCTTCTTCTTCTTCTTCTTCTTCTTCTTCTTCTTCTTCTTCTTCTTCTTCTTCTTCTTCTTCTTCTTCTTCTTCTTCTTCTTCTTCTTCTTCTCATTCTCTGTGGGAGACGGCTTCGCAACAAGCTCTTTGGACCTTGCAGCTATTTCGAAACTCACATGGGCATCGAGGGCAGCATATTTTATCCGCTCATACATCAAGGGATAATTCTCCCATCCAGATGACCTTAATGCCACCGTCTCGTCACCCGTCTGAAGATTTGTACCGAGCACAAAATTTGCTACGTCGAATAGGGATGGTGTCTGCTTATCACAATCTTCTACAGAATTTTGATTCTGGTTTGTAGGTCAGCGATGCTTTTCAAATCAAGGTTGTACGGCTCCAGCTTCGCTTGTCCCTTCGATGGCTGCCCCACGTAAGTATACGCCCTCCCGAGACAAGAAATTGTGAAGCTCACCTGGTATGGAGGGCGAGTGTATGATGTGGTACACCAAAACATCATCTTCGAGGCACGATCAAGTATGGCGTGCGCTGGATCTTCCTGTGGCACGCCCATGTACTCTGCCGAGACCAATGACCTCGTCTCTACCTTTTCGAGGGAGTTGGATACATTGTTGATCCACCGCCAACAACCCTTGGGTGGACGGTGACGGTGGCAACTATGCGCATCGAGCCTTCGCCGAGGACATGTTGGACACTAAAAACCTGCATCTCGATCTCTTTCGCCATTTGGAACCGCTGGAACGGAGGGCTATGGTTTGGAGAATTAGGATTAGATGGCTAGTCTAACTGAAGTAGTAGATGATTATTTAAAGAGGTTAAAACAATGTGAACGCAGTGGGGTTTGGATGCAAATGAAGACGAAGGGGAGGTGAAGAAGCGGAGGAGAATCGGCTCCCGATGGAGAAGTAAATGGGAGAAGTGGCGTGCAGGCAGTTGATTAGACGGCTAGGTAGACTAAACGAAAAGGCTATGCAGGTAGACTGATGAGTCATACCTGTTCGTGTACGTGCCCATCCTTCCTGATAGATGGGACCTATGCAAACAGATAAAAAAAATTGTCGTAGTTTTTTTTAGCGCGTGAGTGGGAGACACAACATTCTCTGGTTAAGGAATACTCCCTCTGTTTAGGTGAGCATAAGTCACCTTATGAAAATAAGGTTTTCCCAAAACCTTTAGGCGTGGAGCATTAACTTCCTGCTCGATCCCCTCCCAGCCTCGTTAGCCAACGTTCTCTTCCTCTGCTGCCGCGTTCTACCTTTCCATTTTTCCTCTTCTCAAGTGTGGAACGATCTGCATGTCGTCCTTGAGGCACCAGAACGACCACTGCATGCATCACGGCAGGGCGTTGATTGGGAATGCACGAGAATTTGGTTCTGCTCGCAGTATGGATGATACCTGAATGATGAAGTGAACAGGCATGCTAGCATGGGAGACCTATTTCCGCTATACAATACTGGAGTACTCATGTTCCTACTACTACTAGTAGTAGTAGTAGTAGTAGTACAACGGTGGTACACTTGATGGTCAAAATACTATTCATCCGGTCCTCATAGTGAAGTGACAACACCCTGCGCCTGACACTAGTCCAGGCGGCGTGTTCAGGTTACCAAAGTCAGCCTCACCACATGCACTCGCAGGATCTGTCACCGCCACAGACAGCACATTGGCGCCGCCTCGCCTCCCTCTCCGCCTCCCATAGCACCAATCCATCTCCATCTCCTTCTCCGCCTCCGCCTCCGCTCTCCATCTCACTGTGCCCCCATGTACCGTCGCCTCACTCGCCTCCCCCAGTACCACTATTCCTCGCTAGCCGCTCCAAAGACCGACATCCTTCTCCCCGTAAATCAAGCCCCCTTCCAAACTCCACCATGGACGAACGCGAACCGCACAGCATCCATATGAGCCGCGATTGGAGCAATCTCCCCAGTGACATCCTCGACCTCATGTAACTCTTCTTCTCACCCCCCCCCCCTTTTTCATGTAGTAGTGACTTGTGTAGTAGGGTTGTAGGCTGACTGGATTGGTTTGTTGGGACTGTACTAACCCTTTAACACCTTAATACAAAGTCAGTGGGGACTTCCCTCACTGTCATCAGTTCTCAAAAACATCCTCGACCTCTGTTGTTCATGTATGGATATGTTGACCGCCCTGCGGCTGGCTGCATGCTCGAGGGACATGCACACGGCCATCGTCGAAGCGAGGCCTAAGCTTTTCAAGACACTCTGCTTGCTGCTATCTGGTCTTGCGAGATTTTCTCACCATGATACGGAGGCGTGCATGATGCCCCTCGACTTCAATCCGATCTCCATTAACCGAAACTTCTTTGCGGTATGTAGTGGGTCGTCAGACATCATTTCCTCGACATCGATCCGATCACCATCGCCTCAAACTTCTTGGCAGGTATGTACTGGGTCGGCATGAACTCCCATCGGATGGCTGCCTTCAGAGAAGATGGTAAAAGTTGGTGCTCGTGAACTTCCGCACCTCCCATGAGATTATCCTTCCTCCATTGGATTATATAGAGTATTACCATCACGGTCCAAGTCATCTAGATTACTACGTCAGTTGGACGGACCTTGTTTTGCAGAAGATTGTAATCTGCCAAGTGCCCACACGACATGCGAATTACGCAGACTTCAAGCTAATTTCCTTGTTCGACCGTGGACTCGCCTATCATTACGCTGGTGCCTTCTTTAGCTGGAGACAACTTGTCTTGTAGTGGATCATCGTCAAAGCTGATACACACTTCTGTGATGCTATTGGACACAATGGCATCATCTACGCGATCGACAAAGCAGATGGCACCATGTATTGCTGGGGGCGCGTGTAAGTTGTTTCCATCTCATGTTAATGATGACGCCATGACATTGTTTGAACTTTTTGTGATGATTGGCATATCCCTGTTTGAGCAGAATTTGAGTAGAACTATGGCAATGTATTAGAGACACCGTAAATCAGCTATATTTGGAATGAGTTAATTCATGCGATTGTGACCATGACATTACAGCCAATTTGTACCCTGAATAATCAAACGGTTAGGAATATATGGATATTATCCTTATTTTACAGTAATCTATATACTACTACTAAATATGAGTGTGTATCAATGGCCATGTTAGTTTCCTCATTTTCATGATGTAGAAACATGCACCACACTGTTGGTTTCATCTAACCATACATTAGGGAAGTAAATGTGCATATGGAGAACTCTATATTTGGAAGTAGTGAAATCCTGCAATGCTTACCATGTGTACATACCTATATTCGCCCTTCAGCAATCAATGGCTAGAATAATATCCTCACAAAAATTTTGCCCACAGAACTCGAGTATATAACAATGCATGGTCTATTAGTTACCTTGAAGAATTTGTTTGTGAGGACAGAACATGATTACTCCCTCCATTCCCAAATATTTTTCTTTCTAGAGATTTTAACAAGTGACTACATACGGAGCAAAATGAGTGAATCCACACTGTCGTGTTTTTGTCACGGCAGATGTCCTCATGAAAGGACTTAATCGTGGAGCCATCGCCACGGGTTAGCTTAAAGGGGTTAAAGCGGACAAGGGACGCAAGAGAATTTTATACTAGTTCGGCCCCTTACGATGAAGGTAAAAGCCTACGTCTAGTTGTGATGGAATTGATGGGGTTTCGATGACCAGGGAGCAAATACGCTTTGCCGGAGTCTCGAGTTGTTGTCTGTCGTCTCAATCGCCGCCGGTCGCCCCTTATATACATGGGTTGACGCCTGTCGGTTTACGTAGTCTCGAGGCCGCTCATAAACGTGTCCGCTCTCGGTCTCCGCTTCTTTCTACCTTACAATGCAAGTTACATATCAATACCGGTTTATAGCTATAGGCCTTAAACCGTTCTCGGGCCTTGGGCCTTTACTCGTCATCATCGTCGCCTTCATGTGCTTCAAGTTAATCCGCCTCTCCGGCGGTTTACGCCCAAAGTAATATCCTCAACATTAGGCCCCGACTGATTTGAACTGGTTCATGTCGGCCCTCAAGAAAACTTCGCTTTCAACATTTCCACATAATTTTGTAAACCGCCGTGACGCCATCTTCCCAAATCGTGGTAAACCGTCGTGACGCTATCTCATTATAAAAACTATGTATGACACATCTTCATTAATGGGTCTCCGATAATCGAGGCGATAGCCCGCTTTCCAAATTTCTCGCTCATCGATTTTCGTGTTTAACACTTATCCTTGTTTTATAAATAGGGCCGAGGGTCATTTTCACCTTTCCCCTCGCGCCTCTTCGCCGCCGTCTTCCTTGTGTCGCTCAGCCTTTGAAGCTCCGCCGCCACCATCGACCATCGCCTCGCTCGACTCGCCGCGTGATCACCTCGAACGCACTGTAAAAACTGCGCGCCTCTCCGCTTCTTCATCAAGACCGTAAGCTCTCTCTTCTTTCGCCATAGATCTGTTCTAGGATTTCAGCGTTTTGGTGTTTGTCGTTGTTCTTCGCTTCATACAAGGACTCTTGATAGAATCCTAAATATCTGTTTCAGATAATGATAGCCTTTAGTCTCTGCTTTCCATCTATGCATCTCAAAATGAAGATCTCATCTCAACCTTCACCCATTGCTGCGGTATCGCTTCCTAGGTCTTGAATATACTTTCCTTTTCGACATGCGCGATCCAAAATTATAGTACCAATTTGTGAAATCTGTTTTCCTTCACTTACACATCTCGCAGACTTGAATCTTCAATGTCGACTAGGCAATTTAACTTTGTAGAAAAATGACAATCCGTATATACCATTAGTCCCCTTGTTGAACCGCCAATATACGCTATATTTAGCCTTTGCTTTAATAAACTCGTTTATGATCAACCAACCCCGGTTTGACAATGTGCTTACATCTTTGAACCGCCCATAGCTTGTCCATCGTAAATCTTTAAACCGTAATTATTATATTGTAGATCTTCATTGCCATGGCCAAACAAGTGTATGAATGCAATTGGGTCCCTTCTCGAGTGACTGAAGAACAGTTGAACAACCTGGTCAAAACGGGCGCTTTAAGTAAGAAAGATGTCATTCACTCGAGGGTCCTCGACCGAATGTCCTCATACTCCCAAATACAGAGAAGTTGTTGTTCTTGCCGATCACCTAAGCCGGGTTTCAACCCTCCCGTTCAAATTCTTCCGGATGTATCGCCAACTTTCAATCGCCCACAAGACATCGGCCCTAACTCAGAATCAACATCCGCCACTTTCAAGTGTTTTGTGAGGTTTACCTTCAAGAGGAACCTACAGTAGATCTATTCAGGGATTGCTTTCATCTGAACCGTCGCACAGAGTTCAAAGATGGACCTAACCCAGAACTGGGCGGGATGGTGATTCAGAAAAGAAAAGAAGTCACCTTTCCTCACGCCAATCTCCACAGTCACCCCAAAGAGTGGAACCAGACCTTGTTTTACTGCAAGGATACGTCTCTAGCTGATGAAAACCCATTGCCGGGTTACCGTCCTGAACGTCTGAGCAACACACACCCTTTTCCTCAAAGGCTGACTGCTAAAGAGAGAATCAAATATGCTCCTCAACTATCCAAGCTTAGGGCCTTTATGGCAAACGGGTTGACAGGAGTTGATTTTGCACGCTGCTGGATAAGCTGGAGCGTTTTGCCCTTGAGCCAACGCCCCGGTTTGATGTGTGAGTACACAGGGGATTTGAAGGATGCTCAGCGGCACATTGATATTCAGCTGACTGATGATGAGGTCACTGAAGCTGTAAAAAAGATGTTAAAAGAAACGGAGGCTGTCTGTGCTCAAACCGGCCTACTTCCTTTCTGCGCCATCAACAAACCGCTAGTTGTAAGAATCATACCATATGCTTTATCTGAAATTGCTTCTGTCCAAATACTCTATGAAAATGTGATAATTTTTTGACAGGGCGATGATCCGTTCTGGAACAAGAAACCTCCGCAAGACAAACTGGTGAAGCCAACCCACCAAAAGACCAAAGCTGTGAAAAGACCCGCCAACCGGAAGAGAGCCACTGCATCCTCCGATCCACCGGCTGATGATGATGTGGGTAACCCGGATTTCGAGGTAGAACTTGACTTACTTGGTTCATTTTTCATACGCCTTATTGATCATGATTATTGCCAGGACGACGCTGAAGTCAGTCACGCCGATGCTGTAGAGGTAAACGTTCTTTCCTCCGATTCAAACCCTTTGCCTTCACTAAAAACCCGTCGAGCAAACCGGAAAGTTAAATTTTCTCATCCTCTTGCTTACTTGGATCCGAAATTTCTTGTGAAGACACAACAGACGAGGCATCGCCAGACAACCCGCATAGCGCCAGGTAGTTACCTCCGCCGGTTCACCAATAGTCCGTTCGAAACGCCGATCGAGGTCTCTTATTCCTTGACACTTCACGCCTTAAAGCGGCTGCTTTCGTCAACCTCTTAATCCGCTCGATTCAAATTATCGTGGCACTTCATTCATCCTCCGTGAGTCGTCACCACCAAACTTCCACCCTCAAGACGGTTATTGGGTTATGCACTTGCTTTATCCTTGATATGTGTTTTATACGCTATATCGACCTTCATATTTTACTTTTTCGCTAAGCCCGACCAAGCAAAAGGCTCGCTGAACACCCCGGTTGATGAAGACGTGGCTGCTAATCCGGAGAAGACTCTGATCCTCAAGAGGCCAATATTGATGATATGTTGAATGGCCCATGTCGGATTTCGGTTCCGCAGCACCTTAAGGTTCGAACTCGCGCGCTGGAGATCCAACCCTCCACCGCCTCGCACCTCACCGAATCGCAGGGACCTAAACTACTAGCAAGAACAAAGACAAGAGACACGAGATTTATATCGGTTCGGGCCACCATCGTGGTGTAATACCCAGTCCAAAGGTGTGGTGTGGTGGATTGCCTCTGGGCTGATGAAGAATAAGATAGGAAGAACAGCCTCGCGAGGGCTGTTCTTGGTAAGCGATGAACTGCTAAGGGGTCCCGCCGCCTAGCTTGAGGATCGGGTCTCTATCTCTCTCTCTGGATTCCGAATGGCGGATCCTTCCTCCGATCGTCCCCCCTACTATGGTGGCTAGCTCTACTTATATAGACGAAGGCCCCGGGCCTCTTCCCAAATATTGAGCGGGAAGGGTGCCAACAATTGGCCATTTTGAAGGGGAACAACGGGTACACTTATCACTAAAGTTGGTCCTCGCCGCCAAAGGCTCGTGATGACGCCGCTTGGGCTCCATGATGATCGCATTCCAGCCGCTGGGGCTGGTCTAGGTCTTGTTGCACCAAACGGATGCCTTTGCTTGATGCTCTTGCTCGCGCTTGCTCCCTTTGCACCAAAGAGGAAAGGAGGACGCTGCATGGGCTGGCGCCTCGACCGGGCGCCTTTGGTCGCCATGGCTTGCGCCTGTGGGCAGCTCACGAGGTACCCCGCTTGAACTCTCCGCCTCCTCATGAGCCACCTGACGAGGCCGTGCTCGAGGAAGCTCTTGGTCGCCCGCCTCATGAGGCTTGGCCCTCGCGAGGGTCTTGAGCTTGTGTACATGAAGATGGGCTGTCCTAGGCCTCCTTGAGCCACGCCGCAGCCGCAGTGCAAGTCTGGGACCCCTGCTCCTGAACGCCGACAAGAGCCCCCGGCCCACGACGCGCCCAACTTGGCCGAGCAGAGAGGCGAAGGGCAAGTGTGAAGCGTCAGGCCCTAACAGCTCTGCGGCCTTGGGCGCCAAGCGCGTTGATTGGACGTGGCGCCGCTCCCCACGACGCCTTGGTAACCGCCTCAATTGGCTGTCCCTGCATGCAGAGTTGGGCATGGTGGTCAGTGATCGTGGAGGCCGACGGTTGGCCTCGCCGCTATAAGCACGAACGGCGTGAGCCCTTCCAGCCTATCCTTCGCTTCTCCTCTTCCTCGCCTCGTCTGGTTGCCATGGTTCGATCCGCCGGTTCTCCAGTGGAAGAGAAGGAAAGGCCTCAAGAGGATCCCGACCCGCCCCCCAAAGAAGCGGCTTGCTCTCTCGGTGTCGTGGCGGGAGCGCGCCAGAGAGGCGCCCGCGCCTGCAGCGCGCGGCCGCCACCAGGTTTCTCTTCCTTGTATGCGCAGATTTGTGGCCTCGGCGAGGTGACGCCGGCGCCACGAGCGGCGCCGCCGATGACGCCGGCGGTCACGGCGGTGTGCGCCTTCCCCGGAGTCCACACCAGGCTCTCTGCCGGAGTTCGTGCTTGCCGCCGCGCCCCCCAAGTCTTGGATTTGTCTTCCTTCTTTCTTCGCCCATCGTCCGGGCGGGGAGCCTCGACTCGGCTGCAAGACGCCGGGCTGCGCACCTCGCGACTGGGCAGAGGTCGCAGAGGTTGCCCTAGGCGAGGTCTTCATGACTCGAGGCTAGGACGAGGTCGCCTGGTCTTCAGACGAGGGCGCCTCACGATCCACCTGGAGTACGATGGCGCTTCGTGATGTCCTTCAAGCTCTTCGACGCGGAGGGCGCTGCTAGAGTGCTGCCCCGGGAGAGGTGGTCGGGGTCCTGCTGTGGTGAGACAGAGGCCAACCGCCCGCTCCCTTGGCAGCTTCTCAGGCGACGAAGGCGCCGGAGGACCCAGCGACTCCACCGAGCTCTTGACTCGAGACGAAGCGACGACAGCTACGAGCCCCGAGCCTGCGCCGCCCCTGACCAGGGCGAAGCTCATAGGGTCGCTGCCGCCTCGATCCGATGGGGTTGGCTCCGGACCGGGTGGCCCATTGTTGATGATGGCGCCTGCTGTGGTGGTCCCTCAGAGATAGGACTCCTTAGGATTCGCGTCTTTTGTTCCCGCGAGGAGCCACGAATGTACCATGGGGCTTGTAAGATATTTGTAGCTCCGCTTGTCAATATGATCCTTGTTATGAGGCAATGCGGATGCTCATTCCGTTCTAGCTCGCTTTCTTCCTTTCATACCTCGTGAGGGCTTGGTGCTCATACCGGCTGTGTCCTACCCCAAGGCGGCTTCAGCCGCCGCTGTATGCCAGGTCGTGATGCCGTGGTCAAGGCCAGGAGGTGAGCGCCCGAGGTCCGGTAAGAGCCTCTGAGTCGCGATGCTCAGGGGGTCCCCCTTGGCGCTCAAGCAGCCATCATTCGATGAGAAAGGAGAGCGACGTTGCTAACACGGAGTTGCATTGAGTGTGGGGATGATGTTGCGATGACTAGTGTGTCCGGAAGGTGACTTATCTCGAGGGTTAGGACGATGCTTCCTGGTGCGGTGCCAGGTTCGTGCCCTGGCCAGCGAGAGATTGTGTGGCGAGGTCGTTCCGTGCTCCTTGGAGGGACCCTGCAGGTTCACCACAAAAGGAACAAGAGCTCGCCGGGGCGATCGTTAGTCCTGCCGTTAGTTGCTTTGGAGAAGCGCGAGAGGCCTCGCGAGGTGTGTCGGGGCACCCGTGAGCAAGCACGGGACTCACGAGGCCCTACCTCAAGGCGGGTTGCGCCTGGCTCTGGGCCTTGTCTTCGAGTGTGTTCCTGCAAAATTGGCCAAATGCCGGTGCTCTACGTCTTCGGGTCCCAGCTCTCGGGCTGGTCTCAGCCATCGCTGGCAAGCCAGGTCGCGATGCCATGGACAAGACCAGAGGGTGAGGGCCGGAGGGCCGGTAGGAGCCCTGAGTCGCGATGCTCAGGCACCCCCCTTTAACGTGCAAGCTAGGTTAGATGACGCAACCCCACGCCCCGGTCCCGGCCTCGGCTGGTCTTCACTGTCGCCGCAAGCCAGTGGCGGCGGCATGGACAAGACCAGAGGGTGAGGGCCAGAGCCGGTAGGAGCCCTGAGTCGCGATGCTCGTGCACCCCTTTAACGCTGCAAGCCGGGTCGACGCAGCAACCCCACGCCCGGGTCCCGCTCGGCTGGTCTCTACCGTCACCGGCAAGCCAGGTCGCGAT
Organism: Aegilops longissima; assembly: GCA_021605205.1. Taxonomy (NCBI): domain Eukaryota; kingdom Viridiplantae; phylum Streptophyta; class Magnoliopsida; order Poales; family Poaceae; genus Aegilops; species Aegilops longissima. The sequence goes on along the minus strand of JAHIAM010002028.1, from coordinate 63,306 downwards.
GCCATGGACAGGACCAGAGGGTGAGGGCCGAGAGCCGGTAAGAGCCCCGAGTCGCGATGCTCAGCCACCCCTTTAACGCTGCTAAGCTGGATTGATGGCGAAACTCTCGCCCCGGTCCCGCCTCGGCTGGTCTCTACCGTCAGCCGCAAGCCAGGTCACGATGCCATGGACAAGACCAGAGGGTGAGGGCCGGAGAGCCGGTAGGAGCCCTGAGTCGCGATGCTCAGGCACCCCCCTTTAACGTGCAAGATTTCTCCACCTAGGAGAAGGCACCAAATAACAAGCATGGTGGAACGAGAGCATAATCCTAAGGAAAACGCATGAAGGATACATGCCGCTGGACTGCCCGAGCGGCTTGGGATGATGCAGCCCGAGGGCGCCCCAACAGATAAGCTAAAGACATGAAATAAAAGGGATACATGCCGCAGGACGGACTCCACGCTGCCTCGGGAATAATGCGGCTCAAGGCGCCCCACCGAAGTAAAACTTAAAGATGTCACCGGTGATGTTGGGGATGAGGGGTTGTTGATGTAGCAGACTCAGGTGGGCTGCGGAGCGATCTCACGAGCCCCCTGTGCCCGGGGCCTCGGGAGGCTCCAGAGGCGCCGGGCGGCCTCATGGGCCATCTCCATCTCCGCCAGGGCTGCGGCGTGTCTCGACCTCTTGAGCCTCCAGATGGCCTCATGAGACGCCAGCGCAGCAGCCGTGTTTGCAGTGCCATAAGGCATGCGACGTAGTCAGGGGCGGACTGCAACGCCCCACTCATGAGGGCCAGAGGCGCTTGAGATGTGGCTCGGCTGAGCCCTGGTATGTCGATGCAGACGCGCAGCCCACCATCCTCGCCTGGATGGGGGGCCACAGCGGGTAGGCGGCGGCTGCCCCTCATGATCCTTGACTCTTGTAGCTCCCGAATGGCCTCGTTGATGAACTCTTGAGGGTTCTGTCCTCCTGGTCTTGCTCCTGCTATGAAACGTGCTTCAAACACGCCCATCGCAGCCCAAGCGCCTCCTCGAGACCTTGGCGAGGTCGGCGGCCTCCGTGGGAGAGCCCTCGAGCCCCGCTCGAGGAGGGCGCCGCGCGCTTCCTATGCGATGGAAGGAGGCTCCCCTGCCCAAGCGGGTTCCCCGAGGGGCCTGTCTCTTGAAGAGCCGGGCCGGTCGATGTCTTCTTCTTCTTGGGTGCTGCCTCGAGGCATCCTGCTGCTGTGGTCTGGGTCTTCCAAATGATGCGGCTCAAAAGCTCGCCCAGGAGCACATCGCATCTCTATTCACGTGGCACCGTGATAACCCCGCCGCTTCCTGGCATCTTGAGGATGTTGTAGCCATGGTGGGTTACAGCCATGAACTTGGCCAACGCTGGGTACCCGAGGATGGCGTTGTACGGTGGGCGACGTCGAAGTCGATGAGCTCGGTGTGGTAGTTGTCGCGGGCCCCAAAGGTGACAGGAAGGCGGACCTGCCCGATCGGGACCGTGGAGCCGTCGGTGACTCCGGAGAAGGGCTTGGTTGGCTGGAGCTGACTGTAAGGCACTTGAAGATTGTTGAATGTCTCCACGGACAAGACGTTGAGCCCTGCTCCGCTGTCGATGAGGGTCTTGGTGACTAGCACATTACTGATGATTGGGGAGCAAAGCATCGGAAGAACTCCGGCTGTGGCTGCGCACTTGAGCTGATCCGCTGAGCTGAACGTGATGGCGCACGCCGACCACCTGAGAGGGCGCGTGGACTCGAGCTTGGGGAGGACTGCATTAACTTCATGGGCGAACTGCTTGAAGATGCGGTGAGAGGTCAGCTTGAGCTCCGCCAGATGCAAAGCGATCGCACGCGCTTCCTGGAAGCCCCCAGCCCCATCGTCCTGATGACGGCCTTCGATTCTCCTTGGCGGTGGCGGCAGCGAGGGAGGCATGCTCTCATGCGACGATCCTCACGAGGCTGATCCTCCATCCCCCCTCGCGAGGTGGGTCTTGCCAGCCGTCCTCGCGAGGTTGGTCGCGCCACCCTTGGCGCGGGCCGCAGTCTTCCCAAAGGTCCCGCATTCCTTCCTCCTCCTCGGCCAGAGCCCCGGGTCGCTGCGCCAGGCGCCTCGCCGACCCTTCCTTCACGCACGGCCCGAGCTCCTAACATTCATTGGTGTTGTGGGTGTGGAGGTCGTGGTACACGCAGCACCGGGCTGCCCTTGACGACTCGAGCTGATCTCGCCGCTGGTGTCCGGTTCAGCTGCAGCACGGCAGCCCCTTTGCGCTTCACGCCCTGGGCTTGACTTCTTCTCTTCGGATCCGCGGCAGCAGCTCGAGGAGGGAGAGGCGCCTCCTTAGCCCTCGGGCGCACTTGGTCGCCAAGTTGAACAGCCCAGGAGGTGCATGATCTTCATGCATCGCCACTCCTCCTTCATCTTGACGTCAAGCACGCCGCCGAGAAGGCAGAGATGATGGCCTCCTCCGTCACCTTGGGGATCTTGAGGCACGCATTGTTGAAGCGTTGATGTACTTTTGCAGGGTTTCCGCTGCTGCTTGATTCGACGATGTCGCCACGGCGGCGGGCCGGTCGCGAGTACCTCGAAGTTGGCGGCGAAGCGGTGTGCGATCTCGCCCAGAAGAGATCTCGCCAGGGCCGATTCAGGAGCCAAAGGGCTCCATCCTGAGCGCCATGGGAAACCAGTTCGCCATGACCTTTCGCCCCGCTGGCAGCTCGATGCCCAGCTCAGAGCTGGAGGAACTCCGAGGGTCAGCCGTGCCGTCAGAAGCGTGGAGGCAGGTCTGGTTTGAACTTGGCGGCTACGGACGCCGCGCAGCTCGGTGGTGAAGGCGCTGCAGCCCGCCGTGGCCGCTGGGGGTCTCGGATGGCGAGAGCTTGGTCTTGTTGGCCTCCCTACGCCGCTGCCGGGGCAGCGAGGGTCTTGACGGCTGGAGCGGGAGCGCCGGGCAGCTTCTTGCGGGCGAAACTTTGGCAGCTCGCTTTTGTCGCTGGGCGCTCGGCGGAACGGGTTCCGCCAGGCTGCGCGCTTTGGGGCTGGGCGCCGCCTTGAGGAGGAGGCGGCCGAGGCGCCCGGAGTTTATCGCCACAGCTGGGCGGGTGCGGTGCAGCGAGACGGACGGCGCGGGGTCGCCTCCCGCAGCGCGGACGAGCTCGGCGACGCGGTCGAGCCATTCTTCGTAGACGTCATCGATGGGGCAGTAGCGCAGGAGTTCGTTGGCCGCGATGAGTGCAGCTCGGGCCTCCATGGCTGCGCGGGGCGCGCGCGACGAAGAACCAGCGGGGGTGAGTGAAGGCGTGGCGGTGCGGCCGTCTCGCCTCATGGACGGGTGCTGGGACGACGCTTGCTGCTCGTTCCCCGCCGGGCCGGTGGCGGCGTTGACAGCAGGTGATGGGGAACGACGAGGACGTCCGCTGACCGGGGCCGTCTGGGCGACATGGGAGGCGAGGGCGGCCCGAGCCGGCGCGGCCCAACGAAGCGCCGATATGGTTGCGTGGTCGTGGAAGAACGAGGCGATTTAAAGCAGATTCCGCGCACTTACCGGGCGCGCCAAATGTCGGATTTCGGGTTCCGCAGACTTTAAGGTTCAACTCGGGCGCGCGGAGATCCAATCCTCCACCGCCTCGCACTCACCGAATCGCAGGGACCTAAACTACTAGGAAGAACAAAGACAAGAGACACGAGATTTATATCGTTCGCCACCATCGTGGTGTAATACCCTACCCAAAGTGTGTGGTGTGATGGATTGCCTCTGGGCTGATGAAGAATAAGACAGGAAGAACAGCCTCGCGAGGGTCTGTTCTGGTGGAAGCGATGAACTGCTAAGTGGGGTCCTGCCGCCTAGCTTGAGGATCGGGTTTCTATCTCTCTCTCTCGATTCCGAATGGCGGATCCTTCCTCCGATCGCCCCACTACTATGGTGGCTAGCTCTACTTATATAGACGAAGGCCCCGGCCTCTTCCCAAATATTGAGCGGAAGGGCGCCAACAATTGGCCATTTTGAAGGGGAACAATGGGTACACTTATCCTCGACTAAAGTTGGTCCTCGCCGCCAAAGGCTCGTGATGACGCCTGCTTGGCTCCACGATGACTGCATTCCAGCCGTTGGGGCTGGTCTAGGTCTTGTTGCAATCAAACGGATGCCTTTGCTTGATGCTCTTGCTCGCGCTTGCTCCTTTGCACCAAAGAGGAAGGAGGACGCTGCTGGCTGGCGCCTCGATCGGGCGCCTTTGGTCGCCATGGCTTGCGCTCAGGCACCTCGTGAGGTACCCTGCCTTGAACTCTCCGCCTCCTCATGAGCCAGCCTAACGAGGTCGTGCTCGAGGAAGCTCTTGGTCGTCCGCCTCATGAGGCTTGGCCCTCGCGAGGGTCTTGAGCTTGTGTAGATGAAGATGGGCTGTCCCGGCCTCCTTGAGCCACGCCGCAGCCGCAGTGTGCAAGTCTGGGACCCCTGCTCCTGTAACGCCGACAGCCCACCGCCAAGATCAGGAATTCACATCGAAAGGTGCAGAAGTTGACATCACAGCCATGCTGACCAGCCGCCCAGCCCTATCCGAATCGACAAACCGCAAGTCCAGCCAAGGATATCGACAAACCGCCACCCAAAGAAGAGCTGCCAAGGAGAAGGATGATGATGTTCGACATCGCATTGGCTATATGGATCCAGGAATCTCGCCGCTTGTCGAAGCATACCGCCAAAGAAGAATTTTCTCGCAATTGGCAAAGGCAAATGGAATGCCGATCTGTCCACCCACGCCCATCCTAACGCCAAGACCTTCATTCTCGCTATCTCGAACTGCTCAGACACCAAACCGTGACTATGAAGCCGCCTGGTCAATATGATGAAGGAAAAATTTGAGGTAACTTCCTATACGCTTCTCTTCTTGTATTGATTTGTAGCTTATCAACTCCAATATCCCCCAAGTGACGGTTTAAGATACCGACTTAAACCGGGACTTTAGTAAGTACTCAATGTGAGCCATAATGCATCTTAACTTCACTGAAGTAGCCCCCAAGGGCCGGTTTAACTTTATAAAGATGAACCGGGACTTTGTAATAGAAACTCCCATGTCAGCATTTTTTGAGCAAACATTCATTAGCCCCCAAGTGACAAGTTGAATACTTGTATTATGCTTGGGACTTTTGTAGAAAATGTATGATGAAGAGCAAATATGCATTAGCCCCCAAGTACCGAGTTGAATACTTGTATTATGCTTGGTACTTCAAATATGTATTGTCGCCTCATTATATAATTGTCTCTATGCAGGTTGAGCTGAGCAAGAAAGAAAGCCAAACCGCTGACCTGCAGGAGAACCTTAAATCGCAACGAGCTGAAACCTCCATGGCGAAGGAAGAGTTGACCAACACTTTGGACGCTATGGAGAAACTTAAAGAGAGCTTCAACAAAGAGCGGGCGGATTGGGAGATTGAGAAATCCGCTGGTGGAACGGGCTGAAAAGGTAAGCCGCCTAAACCGTGGTTGATGAGTCGACTAACGTGAAGCTTATTGTGCATGCCATGACCGCTGCTGTATTCGTAAGTTCTTTGACTTAGGCTTTCCATATATCCATGCAAATATTTTGCCGGTTTACTAATCCTTGTGATGATGTAGGAACTCGTATTAGCCACTTGGGATCTGATGTTCAGAAGAAATTGAAGGCAGCATATACTTTGATAGAGGAGCTATATACCGGCGCACAGCGGATCATCTATACTGCTTCACACAATAACCCGCCTCCCACCTTAATCAAGGATATTTTACAAAGGTTATCTATGCTTCCTGCCCGGGTTGACGAGCTAAAAAAGTCTGCTGCTAGAACGGGCACTTTGGCCGCACTGACTCGGGCAAAAGCATGGGTTCCTGACTTTGATCTAGTTGAAGCAGCCCAAGGTTATCCCAGCTTGAAGGAAGACGGAACGGAATTTGGCAAAGATGATCTCCGGATGATAAACCGGGAAGTGCGCCCATTGGCTTGTCAACTAGTTGAAGAAGCAGACCTGTCGTACTATCAAGCCAGCTATGATGACAAGAACAAACGGATTGCTGCACCAATTGTAGCGACCCGACCTCAGATGGTCAAGTCTCTGTGCTTCTGTGTCATCCCTGGATCGGTAATGCTGACACACACAGTACTCGAAGGATTTATAACAAAGTAGCAATCACACACTTATTACATCGAATGTCTCAAAAGAGAACTTATTACAATAATATGGCTTAAGGCCATCTAATGCGATAACAGCGAAGGCTTGGAAGATAAAGTGAGTCCATCAACTCCAGCCGCATAACTGAGCCGCACGGCAACGACCTACCAATCTTTACTCCTCGTTCTGAAAAGTCTCGCAATATAATATGTTGCAGCCCGAGAACGGGTCAGCACATGGAATATGCCGCAATGTAACACATAGAGAGTAATGAAAGAATAAGCTATACTACATGCATATATGGCTGGTGGAAAGCTCTATGGTTACAGCTTTGCATAAAGCCAATTTTTCCCTATGTCAACGGAATAAATTTTATTTTAACTATCATGGTGGTTGAAACATCATTGAGAAGGTATAACCCCAACTCAATCCCAATTAAGGTAATTAACAACCCAACAATATTAATTTAGAGTGATGAGATACATGTGAATACTCAAGTACTAGATACTCGTAATTGTCCATAACAGGGACACGGCTAACCATGATTAGATTGTATACTCGCAGAGGTTTGCGACTTTTCCCCACAAGACTCGATCGCCTCCGCTGGTTTCTCGACCGCATGGTGTTTGAGAAACGGATGACCGAGACACGCCTTTCGTAAACATTAACTCTCTACTCCGGATAGATCATACCAAACCTATAAAACCCACTACCTGCTGATCTACCTCTTCGAGAGCTTCACGAATTTACTCAACTATGCTAGAGCCCATAATAGCTTGTGGCTGCACACGGAAGTTTCTAGCATGAATAGTCTCAGCCCTCCGAGCCTGGTGGCGGTCCTTAGGAAGATCACACGGATACCCCGGATTTCCAAAATAAAAGACAACACCTGGGTTCCCAGTGCCTCAATCCACCCAGATGTGTATTTAAGTTGCCACCTTAAAGTAAACCATTAATTAACAATCTCACATCTGTCGTGAATATCTCTCAAACCCAAACCACGCTCACGAGCATAGCATAGCAATATAAGCAACACGTAGAAGTAACTCCCAAGGGTTTGATAGTAACAGGCAATAGGTTCCTACCTCATCATCTACTTCCCAACCCACAAATTAATGACATCCTAATCATGCATTGTTTGAGGATTGAGCTAATGCATAAAACTGGGTATGAAAAGGTATGATCAAGTGTTACTTGCCTTGTCGACGATCCGTGAATCCTAGAGACTCAGAGTAACACGCTCGACTCGGGAATTCTATCGCAAGCAAACAATACATACATAAGCAACAAACAAAGATGCACAAACGAAACTTCAACTGAAATAGGTTGACCGGAGAGTTCAACTTAAGAACTCCGGTTTGCAAAAAGAATCAAACCAAACGGATCAACGAAACTCAAACGGCGAGAGAAACAAGGTCCGTTTACTAATCTGAACTAGAGTCAAATTTTACAAAGACAAAAACTGGTTTAAGTTGGCTATTCGGAAAGAGGGTTTCGAGATGAAACTCCAGGCGCTTGAATCGCCTGATTCCGATAAACGAGCGAAAAGTTATACTAATTTGAACATTGGTTCAAAAATCGAAATCGGAATAATTGCGGAATAAAACCGATAAAAGAAAACGACGAACGTCTAAACGAACGAACGCTCGTTAGCGGAAGCTAAACGATTTAACGGTTCGTAAAACGAACAAACGGGTGAACGCTTCAAAATAAATAAACCGGGAAATAAAACCGATCTAATATAAAAAAAAGCGGGCTAGGGTTTTTTTCAAAAACCAAGGGTTATTTAAAAAACGGCGACGGGCTACCTTCGCGAGGTCTTCCAAGGGCGGGCGGCTGGGGGTCTCGCGAGGGGCGGCGAGGGCGGCTAGGGGCGGCGGCTCGGCGAGAGGGGCGACGGGCGGCGGGCGGCGGCGGGCGACTAAGGGCGGCGGCGGCGGCTCGGCTCTGCTCCTCCGGGTCCGGGCGGCGGCGGCGGTGGTGGTGGCTAAGGGAGAGGGGGCGGTATATAAAGAGGGGGAGAGGTGGCTTGGAGGAGGGGCAAGGGTGGGAGGAGTCCGGCCGACTCCATGTCCATGGGCGGGCGGCACAGGGAGGCGGCGGCTTGGGCTGTCACTTCGGCTGGGCCGTTGGCCCGATCAAGCGGTTCTTTTTTTTTTAAAACATTCCACTAAATTTATAAAAATCCTAGAAAAATAAATAAAATCTGAAAATGCCAAAACAAGTTTTCTTTGCCTAAATAAAATATTTAGAACAAGATGAACTTTTCTTGGCCCCTAAAATGCAATTTTAAATATATGCAAATTTTTCTCTAGGCAAATAAAAATACCAAATAAATAGAATAAAATCCCAAATAATGATTTTAACATTTTTCCTCCGGTATTTCAATTATTTTTGGAGAAGTCATATTATCTCCTCTCGCTTATTTTTAAACATGGTATATTTTCTCGGAGAGAAAATACTAAAATCAATAATCTCGCTTTCATTATTTGATAAAATTCAAATATGAAAATCGAAAATCCCCAACTTCTCCGAGGGTCCTTGAGTTGCTTAGGATTTCGAGGATAGCAAATGAGAATGCAATAAAATATGATATGCATGGATGACTGTGTATAACATACCAAATTGAAAATTTGGGATGTTACAAACCTACCCCTTAAGATGAATCTCGCCCGAGATTCGGGTTGGCTAGAAAATAGGTGCGGATGGTCCTTGCGAATATCATCTTCTCGCCCCCAGTGGCTCCAATCGAACTTAACAAAACTTGATAACTTTGTCATGAAAGTGACTCGCTGTCAAAATCCAAAATCTTTACCGCTTCTCCTCATAAGTCAAATTACTATCCAACAGATCGCTCAAAGGGCAATCAGATCCTTTAACGGTATGTCGGCCATCTCAGCGTGGCACTTCTTCGCCAGATACGTGAAACACATCGTGAACTCCCGACAGTCCTTCGATAACTCCAGCTTGTAGGCAACTTCTCCCATTTGTTCCAAAACACGATACGGTCCTACAAATCTTGGGGCTAACTTTCCTTTACTCCAAAATGTTTCACTCCCTCGGGGTGATACTGCAGATAGGTCGTCTCCGATTTCATAGGTTACTTCTTGCGCTTTTGAATATGCGTAACTCTTCTATCTAGACCGAGCAATCTTTAGTCTATCTCGATCAGTTTAACCTTCTCCTCCAGTCTTTGATCAAATCTGGTCCAAACAACCGATAGCCTCCGACCTCATCCCACATCAAGGGTGTTCTACATCTGCGTCCGTACAGCGCTTCGAACGGTGCCATCTTCAAACTGGCCTGGTAGCTGTTGTTATATGAGAATTCTGCGTACGGCAAATTGTCATCCCAGCTAGATCCATAATCTAGCGCACAGGCTCTTAACATATCCTCCAGAATCTGGTTAGCTCTCTCTGTCTGTCCATCCATCTGTGGGTGGAACGTTGTACTGAATTCCAATTGGGTACCCAAAGTCTTGTGTAGCTGATGCCAAAACTTTGAAGTAAACTGTGTTCCTCTATCTGATACGATGCTCCTCGGAACTCCGTGCAAACATACGATCTTGGTCATATATATCTTGGCCAACTTGGCACTTGTATAAGTTGTTTTCACCGATGAAGTGAGCTACTTTGGTCAAACGATCCACAACTACCCATATTGAATCATATCCTGCTTTGGTTCGGGTAATCCAAAGTGATAAAATCCATGCCAAGTTTGTCCCACTTCCATTCGGTATTGGCATAGGCTGCAACAGTCCTGCTGGCTTTTGATGCTCCGCTTTCACTCTCGACATACATCGCAAACGGCTACATACTTTGCAATATCCTTCTTCATACCACCACCGTAAACGCTCCTTCAAGTCTAAATACATCTTGGTGTTTCGGGTGAATCGAGTATGGTGAGTCATGGGCCTCTTGAAGTATTAACTTCCCGATCTCCAATTGTTGGGCACATAAATCCGATCCTCAAACCACAAGGTATCGTGGCTCATCCTCGCGAAAACCTTTGGCTTTTCCTTTGCCCATCTTTTATTTTATCTCAGCAATCTCTTTATCCTCCTTTTGAGCGCCTCGAATCTTGTCTAACAAGGTCGATCAACCTCCATTGTCGCAAGAAAACCTCTTGGAACAATCTCCAACCAAGTTCCATAATATCCCTCGCTAACTCCTTTGGTAGTCCTCTACTTTCAAGGATATTGGCATAACTCTTCCGACTCAAAGCGCCCGCTACAACGTTGGCCTTCCCGGATGATAGTGTAGCTTCATGTCGTAATCCTTTATAAGTTCCAGCCATCTCCTCCGCCTCGAGGTTTAATTCTTCGTGTGAAAATGTACTTTAAACTCTTATGATCCGTGTACACATCACAACGGTTTCCCATGAGATAATGTCTCTGTGTCTTCAACGCATGTACTACAGCTGCTAACTCCAAATCATGCGTGGCATAGTTCAACTCATGAGGCTTCAGCTTGTCGTGAGGCATACGAAACAACTTTTCTGTCTCCGCATAAGAACACATCCAAGTCCCAAGCGAGAGGCATCACAATACACTTGAAATTCCTTATGTATATCTCGCAATGTCAAGACTGGGCTGTAGTCAACCGCTTTTTCAACTCTTGGAAGCTTGTCTCACAATCCTCATCCATTTGAACTTGGTATCCTTCCTTAGAAATTCTGTCATTGGTTTAGCAATCTTGGAAAATTCTCAATGAATCTCCGATAATATCCTGCCACCCAAGGAAATCTGCGAATCTCGCCGATCAAGTGGGTGCCAACCATTCAAGGATCGACTGAATTTTACCGATCTACCGCTATACCTCTCCCGATATAACATGCCCAAGAAATCCAACTTCCTTCAACCAAAACTCGCACTTGCTGAATTTGGCGATAACTGGTGTTCCCGAGTTTCTCAAGAACCAAACGTAGGTGTTCTGCGTGTTCTCTTCGCTCTTCGAGGAAACCATAATATCATCGATAAACACCACAACAAACTTGTCCAAATACTCCATGAACACTTTGTTCATCATACTCATGAAATAGGCGGTATGCTAGTCAGTCCAAATGACATGACCGTATACTCATATAGTCCATATTGTGTGGTGAATGCTGTCTTTGGTATATCCTTCTCGGATCTTCAATCGATGGTATCCTGATCGAGATCAATCTTAGAAAACACCTTAGCTCCTTGCAACTGATCAAACAGATCATTGATCATCGGTAAGGGATACTTGTTCTTTATCGCTACTTCATTCGAGCTCGGTAATCAACAACCATCCTTAGGGATTTATCCTTCTTCTCCACCAAAAGTACTGGGGCTCCCCAAGGTGATGAACTTCTACGAATGTAACCTTTCTCCAATAGCTCCTTGATCTGCTTCTTAATTTCCTCCAGATCTTTTGCGGGCATCCGATAGGGTCTCTTTGATATTGGCCCTGTACCTGGCATTAGTTCTATCAGAAACTCGATGTCTCGATCCGGTGGCATGCCTGGTAACTCTTCTGGGAAAACATCTGGATAATCCTTCACTACAGGTGCTTCTTCTTGTACAACTCTCGTGAGGGTATTCACTTGGCTCCTCCTAGGCACATGCCTAGATACATACTTAATCCTTTTTCCCTCTAGGGTGGTAAGATAAATTGACTTGCTAGCACAGTCAATACTTCCTCCAAACTTTGACATCCAATCCATACCTAATATCACATCCAACTTTGCGACTCCAAGATAGTTAGGTCGACGGAAAAACATACGTGCCAATGATTAGGGGTATCTGGGTGCACCACTTGCTAGCCATGTACTCTGCTCCAGGCGAGCTCACTAAAAGAGGGGTCCCAAGGGTCTGGGTTGGTAACTTAAACTTATCCACAAATCCCCTTGATATGTATGAATTGTTGGGGAACGTAGTAATTTCAAAAAATTTCCTACGAACACGCAAGACCATGGTGATGGCATAGCAACGAGAGGGAGAGTGTCCGCCCACGCACTGTGAGACCGAAAGCGAAGCGCTTATAACAACGCTGTTGATGTAGTCGACGCCTTCACGATCCGACCGATCCAAGCACCGAACGCACGGCACCTCCGAAGTTCTCGCACACGCTCAGCTCGATGACGATCCCTGACCGATCCAGCAAAGTGTCGGGATGAGTTCCACAAGACGACGGGCAGGACGATGTTGATGCTCCACCGACGCAGGGCTTCGCCAAGCCCCGTGACGATATGACTTCTCCGGCGCAGGCTTCGCTTAAGCTCCGCGACGATATGACCAAGTGGAATATGGTGGAAGGGGCACCGACACGGCTAAGGAACGATCCGAGATCAACTTGTGTGTCCTAGGGTGCCCTCTGCCTCAGATATAAAGGAGCCAAGGGGAGGGGCTGGCCAAGAGGGGCGCGCTAGGGAGTCCTACTCCTCCGGGAGTAGGATTCCCTCCAATCCTAGTTGGATTAGGATTCCTGAGGGGAAAGAGAGAGGGGGCGGCCCACCTTCCTAGTCCCAATAGGACTAGGGAAGGGGCGCGCCACCTAGGGCTGGCCCTTTCTCTTTCCACCAAGGCCCACTATGGCCCATGTAGTTCCTGGGGTTCCGTAACCTCCCAGATCTCAGAATTCCCGATTTCACTCGAACACTTCCGATGTCCAAATGTAGGCTTCCAATATATCAATCTTTATGTCTCGACCATTTCGAGACTCCTCATGTCCGTGATCACATCCGGACTCAACAACCTTCGTGCATCAATACTTATAAACTCATAATGAACTCACCATCAAACGTTAAGCGCAAGGACTCTACGGGTTCGAGAACTATGTAGACATGACCTAGAACTATTCTCGGTCAATAACCAATAGCGGAACCTGGATGCCCATATTGGTTCCTACATATTCTACGTAAGATCTTTATCGGTCAAACCGCATAACGACATACGTTGTTCCTTTGTCATCGGTATGTTACTTACCCGAGATTCGATCGCCGGTATCCAATACCTAGTTCAATCTCGCTACCGTAAGTCTCTTTACTCGCTCCGAATACATCATCTCACAACTAACTCATTAGTTGTAATGCTTGCAAGGCTTAAGTGATGTGTATCACCGAGAAGGCCTAGAGATACCTCTCCACAATCGGAGTGACAAAACCTAATCTCAAATACGCCAACCCAACAAGTACCTTTGGAGACACCTGTAGTACTTTTATAATCACCCAGCTACGCCAGACGCTTGGTAGTACCCAAAGTGTTCCTCCGTAAACGGAGTTGCATAATCTCATAGTTACAGGAACATGTATGGGTCATGAAGAAAGCAATAGCAACATACTAAACGATCAAGTGCTAGGCTAACGGAATGGGTCATGTCAATCGATCATTCTCCTAATGATGTGATCCCGTTAATCAAATGACAACTCATGTCTATGGTTAGGAAACATAACCATCTTCGATTAACGAGCTAGTCAAGTAGAGGCATACTAGTGACACTGCTTGTCTATGTATTCACACATGTATTATGTTTCCGTTAATACAATTCTAGCATGAATAATAAACATTTATCATGATATAAGGAAATAAATAATAACTTTATTATTGCCTCTAGGCATATTTCCTTCAGTCTCCCACTTGCACTAGAGTCAATAATCTAGTTCACATCGCCATGTGATTTAACATCAATAGTTCACATCTATATGTGGTTAACACCCATAGTTCACATCGACATGTGACCAACACCCAAAGGGTTTACTAGAGTCAGTAATCTAGTTCACATTGCTATGTGATTAACACCCAAAGAGTACTAAGGTGTGATCATGTTTTGCTTGTGAGATAATTTTAGTCAACGGTCTCACACATTCAGAGCCGCAAGTATTTTGCAAATTTCTATGTCTACAATGCTCTGCACGGAGCTACTCTAGCTAATTGCTCCCACTTTCAATATGTATCCAGATTGAGACTCAGAGTCATCTAGATTAGTGTTAAAACTTGCATCGACGTAACCCTTTACTTACTTAACCTTTTTCACTTCCATAATCGAGAAACATATCCTTATTCTACTAAGGATAATTTTGACCGCTGTCCATTGATCTACTCCTAGATCACTATTGCACTCCTTGCTGCTTAGTGGTAGGGTATGCAATAGATCCGTACACAAGATGACATACTTTATAGAACCTATGGCTGATGCATAGGAATGACTTTCATTCTCTTTCTATCTTCCGTCGTGGTCGGGTTTTGAGTCTTACTCAATCTCACACCTTGTAACACAGTGCAAGAACTCTTTCTTTGACTGCTCCATTTTGAACTACTTCAAAATCTTGTCAAGGTATGTATTCATTGAAAAACTTATCTAGCGCCTTGATCTATCTCTATAGATCTTGATGCTCAATATGTAAGCAGCTTCACCGAGGTCCTTCTTTGAAAAACTCCTTTCAAACACTCCTTTATGCTTTGCGTATAATTCTACTTCATTTCCATCAACAATATGTCATTCACATATACTTATCGTAAATGTTGTAGTGCTCCCACTCACTTTCTTGTAAATACAGGCTTCACCGCAAGTCTGATAAAACTATATTCTTTGATCAACTTATCAAAGTGTGTATTCCAACTCCGAGATGCTTGCACCAGTCCATAGATGGATCATTGAGCTTACACATTTTGTTAGCACCTTTAGGATTGACAAAACCTTCTCGTTGCATCATATACAACCCTTCTTTAAGAAAACCACTAAGGAATGCAGTTTTGACATTCATTTGCCAGATTTCATAAAATGTGGCAATTGCTAACATGATTCGGACAGACTTAAGCATCGCCACAGCTTGAGAAAATCTCATTGTAGTCAACACCTTGAACTTGTCGAAACCTTTATGCATAAGTCGAGCTTTGTAGATAGTAACACTACTATCAGTCCGCCTTCCTCTTGAAGATCCATTTATTTAACTTGACTTGCTGATCATCGAGCAGGTCAACCAAAGTCCCCACTTTGTTCTTATATATGGATCCTATCTCAGATTTTATGGCCTCAAGCCATTTCGCTGAATCTGGCTCATCATCGCTTCTCATAGTTCGAGGTTCATCATGATCTAGTAACATGACTTCCGAACATGATTACCGTATCACTCGGTGCGGATCTTACTCGAAGACCTACGAGGTTTGGTAGCAACTTGATCTGAAGTTTCATGATCATCATCATTAACTTCCTTACTAATTGGTGTAGGAATCATCGAACTGATTTCTGTGATGAACTACTTTCCAATAAGGGAGAAGGTACAATTACCTCATCAAGTTCTACTTTCCTCCCACTCACTTCTTTCGAGAGAAACTTCTTCTAGAAAGGATCCATCTTAGCAACGAATAACTTGCCTTCGGATCTGTGATAGAAGGTGTACCCAATAGTTACCTTTGGGTATTCTATGAAGACGCATTCGATTTGGGTTCGAGCTTATCAGTTGAAAACTTTTTCACATAAGCATCACAACTCCAAACTTTAAGAAACGATACTTAGGTTTATCGTTAAACCATAGTTCATACGGTGTCATCTCAACGGATTTAGATGGTGCCCTATTAAACGTGAATGCAGCTGTCTCTAATGCATAACCCCAAAACGATATTGGTAAATCGGTAAGAGATATCATTGATCGCACCATATTAAAAATAAAGTACGGTTATGACGCTCGACACACCATTACGTTATGGTGTTCCATGTGGCGTGAGCTGTGAAACTATTCCACATTGTTTTATATGAAGGCCAAACTCAGAACTCAAATATTCTCCTCCACGATCAGATCGTAGAAACTTTATTTTCTTATTACGATGATTCTCCACTTCACTCTGAAATTATTTGAACTTTTCAAATGTTTCAGATTTGTGCTTCATTAAGTAGATATACTCATATCTGCTCAAATCATCTTGTGAAGGTCGAAAATAACGATACTTGCCGTGAGCTTTAACACTCATCGGACCGCATACATCAAGATGTATTATTTTCAATAAGTCATTTGCTCGCTCCATTGTTCCGAGAATGTAGTCTTTAGTCATCTTGCCCATAAGGCATGGTTCGCAAGCATCAAGTGATTCATAATCAAGTGATTCCAAAATCCCATCAAGATGGAGTTTCTTCATGCGCTTTACACCAATATGACCTAAACGGCAAGTACACAAATAAGTTGCACTATCATTATTAACTTTGCATCTTTTGGCATCAATATTATGAATATGTGTATTACTACGATCGAGATCCAACAAACTATTTTTATTGGGTGTATGACTATTGAAGGTTTTATTCATTTAAATGTAACAACAATTATTCTTTGACTTTAAATGAATAACCGCTTTGCAATAAACATGATCAAATCATATTCATGCTCAACGCAAACACCAAATAACATTTATTTAGGTTTAACACTAATCCCGAAAGTATAGGGAGTGTGCGATGATGATCATATCAATCTTGGAACTACTTCCAACACTCATCGCCACTTCCCTTCAACTAGTTTCGCTCATTCTGCAACTCCTGCTTCGAAGTTACTACTCTTAGCAACCGAATCAAGTATCAAATACCGAGGGGTTTGCTATGAACACTAGTAAAATATACATCAATAATCTGTATATCAAATATACCTTTGTTCACTTTGCCATCCTTCTTATCCGCCAAACACTTGGGGTAGTTCCGCTCCAAAGGACCAATTCCATTATAGCAAAAGCACTTAGTCTCGTGCTTAGGTCCAGACTTGGGCTTCTTCACCGAGTAGCAACTTGCTTGCCGCTCTTTTGAAGTTCCCTTCTTCCTTTGCCCTTTCCTTGAGACTAGTGGTCTTGTCAATCATCAACACTTGATGCTCTTTTCTTGATTTCTACCTTCACGATTTCAGCATCACGAAGAGCTTGGGAATTACTTTGTCATCCCTTGCATATTATAGTTCATCACGAAGTTCTACTAACTTGGTGATGGTGACTAGAGAATTCTGTCAATCACTATCTTATCCGAAGATTAACTCCCACTTGATTCAAGCGATTGAAGTACCTGCATAATCTGAGCACATGCTCACTAGTTGAGCGATTCTCTCCATCTTTTAGCTATAGAACTTGTTGGAGACTTCATATCTCTCAACTCGGTATTTGCTTGAAATATTAACTTCAATTCCTCGAACATCTCATATGGTCCATGACGCTCAAAACGCCTTTGAAGTCCCGATTCTAAGCCTTTAAGCATGGTGCACTAAACTATCAAGTAGTCATCATATTGAGCTAGCCAAACGCTCATAACGCCTCGTGATCCGCTCCTCGCAATAGGTTTGTCACCTAGCGTGCATTAAGGACATAATTTTTCAGGCAGCAATGAGGATAAACCTCGATCACGGATCCAATCCGCATCATTGCTACTAACATTTTTCAACATAATTTTCTCTAGGAACATATCAAAATAAACATATGAAAGCAACAAACATAGGGAAGCAACAACGCGAGTCATTGATCTACAACATAATTTGCAAAATACTACCAGACTAAGTTCATGATAAATTAAAGTTCAATTAATCATATTATTTAAGAACTCCCACTTAGATAGACATCTCTAGTCATCTAAGTGATTACGTGATCCAAATCAACTAAACCATGTCCCATCATCACGTGAGATGGAGTAGTTTCAATGGTGAACATCACTATGTTGATCATATCTACTATATGATTCACGCCGACCTTTCGGTCTCCGTGTTCCGAGGCCATATCTGTTATATGCTAGGCTCGCCAAGTTTAACCTGAGTATTCCGCTGCAGTAACTGTTTTGCACCCGCTGTAGATGGATGTAGAACTTATCACACCCGATCATCACGCGGTGTCCGGGTACTACTTAACTTTGGCAATGGTGCATACTCAGGAGAACACTTCTTGATAATTTTAGTGAGAGATCATCTTATAATGCTACCGCCAATCAAAGCAAGATAAGATGCATAAAGGATAAACATCACATGCAATCAATATAAGTGATATGATATGGTCATCATCATCTTGTGCTTGTGATTCCATCGCCAAGCACCGCCATGATCACCATCGCCACCGCGCGCGACACCTTGATCTCCATCGTAGCATCGTTGTCGCCTCGCCAACTATTGCTTCTACGACTATCGCTATCGCTTAGTGATAAAGTAAAGCAATTACATGGCTTTTGCATTTCATACAATAAAGCGACAACCATATGGCTCCTGCCAGCCAAGTCGATAACTCGTTACAAAACATGATCATCTCATACAATAAAATATAGCATCACGCCTTGACCACATCACATCACAACATGCCCTGCAAAAACAAGTTAGACGCCCTCTACTTTGTTGTTGCAAGTTTTACGTGGCTGCTACGGGCTGAGCAAGAACCGTTTACCACGCATCAAAACCACAACGATAGTTTGTCAAGTTGGTGCTGTTTTAACATTCGCAAGGACCGGGCGAGCTACATCGGTTCAACTAAAGTGAGAGAGACAGACACCGCCGTCACCTTTAAGCAACTAGTGCTCAAGCGGTGAAACCAGTCTCGCGTGAAGCGCACGCTGTAATGTCGGTCCGGCCGCTTCATCTCACAATACCGCTGAACCAAAGTATGACATGCTGGTAAGCAGATGACTTATATCGCCCACAACTCACTTGTGTTCTACTCGCATATGACATCAACGCATAAAACCAGGCTCGATGCCATCGCTGGGGAACGAGTAATTTCAAAAATTTCCTACGAACACGCAAGACCATGGTGATGGCATAGCAACGAGAGGGGAGAGGTCCGCCCACGCACTCGTGAGACCGAAAGCGAAGCGCTATAACAACGCTGTTGATGTAGTCGACGCCTTCACGATCCGACCGATCCAAGCACCGAACGACGGCACCTCCGAAGTTCTGCACACGCTCATCTCGATGACGATCCCCGACCGATCCAGCAAAGTGTCGGGATGAGTTCCACAAGACGACGGCGGCAGGACGATGTTGATGCTCCACCGACGCAGGGCTTCGCTTAAGCCCGTGACGATATGACTTCTCCGCGCAGGCTTCGCTTAAGCTCCGCGACGATATGACCAAGTGGAATATGGTGGAAGGGGCACCGCACACGGCTAAGGAACGATCCAGAGATCAACTTGTGTGTCTAGGGTGCCCCTGCCCCAGATATAAAGGAGCCAAGGGGGAGGGGCTGGCCGCCAAGAGGCGCGCCTAGGAGTCCTACCCTCCGGAGTAGGATTCCTCCAATCCTAGTTGGATTAGGATTCCCTGAGGGGAGAGAGAGAGGGGGCGCCCACCTTCCTAGTCCCACAGGACTAGGGAAGGGGGCGCGCCACCTAGGGCTGGCCCTTTCTCCTTTCCACCAAGGCCCACTATGGCCCATGTAGTTCCCGGGGTTCCGTAACCTCCCTGCATTCCCAGAATTCTCGATTTCACTCGAACACTTCCGATGTCCAAATGTAGGCTTCCAATATATCAATCTTTATGTCTCGACCATTTCGAGACTCCTCGCATGTCCGTGATCACATCCGGACTCAAAACCTTCGCATCAATACTTATAAACTCATAATGAACTCACATCGAAACGTTAAGCGTAAGGGACTCCTACGGTTCGAGAACTATGTAGACATGACCTAGAACTATTCTCGGTCAATAACCAATAGCGGAACCTGATGCCCATATTGGTTCCTACATATTCTACTTAAGATCTTTATCGGTCAAACCGCATAACGACATACGTTGTTCCCTTTGTCATCGGTATGTTACTTACCCGAGATTCGATCGCCGAGATCCAATACCTAGTTCAATCTCGCTACGTAAGTCTCTTTACTCGCTCCGAATACATCATCTCACAACTAACTCATTAGTTGTAATGCTTGCAAGGCTTAAGTGATGTGTATCACCGAGAAGGCCTAGAGATACCTCTCCCATAATCGGAGTGACAAAACCTAATCTCAAATACGCCAACCCAACAAGTACCTTTGGAGACACCTGTAATTCTTTATAATCACCCAGTTATGTTGTGACGCTTGGTAGTACCCAAAGTGTTCCTCCGTAAACGGAGTTGCATAATCTCATAGTTACAGGAACATGTATGGGTCATGAAGAAAGCAATAGCAACATACTAAACGATCAAGTGCTAGGCTAACGGAATGGGTCATGTCAATCAGATCATTCTCCTAATGATGTGATCCCGTTAATCAAATGACAACTCATGTCTATGGTTAGGAAACATAACCATCTTCGATTAACGAGCTAGTCAAGTAGAGGCATACTAGTGACACTGCTTGTCTATGTATTCACACATGTATTATGTTTCCGTTAATACAATTCTAGCATGAATAATAAACATTTATCATGATATAAGGAAATAAATAATAACTTTATTATTGCCTCTAGGGCATATTTCCTTCATGAATGCGATGCACCAGTATCAAAAAGAACAATAGCGGTAAATGACTGAACCAAAAACTTACCTATTACCGGCTTGGCTGCTTTTTCAACTTCCTCCACGTTAACGTGGTTCACTTGTCCTTTGTTGAATGGATTGGGCTTCTTCCCAGCCCCATTTCTGCTTCGATTCTTTCCTTCAAGGCAGTCGCTGGCATAGTGCCCTGCTTTTCCAAGACTTAAAGCAAATAACTTGGCTCAAGTCTCTTTGGCGGGTGTAGCTGGGTTAGAGTGAGTCTGATTATTGTTGGCTGCATTTCCATTCCCATTCTTCGCACCATTATGCGATCCTCCTCCAAAGATGGTTATGTCCTCCATGGTTATGAACTAGTCCTCCCGAGTTCGGGTTGTTTAGGCTTCGTGAGTTCCTGAGTTGTACTTCCCTTGTCCATACTTCCTCTTACGACTTTCAATTTGTCGCTGCTTTCCTTCAATCATTAGGGCCTTATCTATCAACTCCGGTAGTTGTTGAAAGTTGCCACCATCACCTGCATACTCATCTCATCATTCAGCCCTTCCATAAACTTCTCTTGCTTCATGCATCTGTGGGCCACATCATCGTGGGCATAACGTGATAACTTGCTAACTCCTCCACGCATCGAGCCACAAGACGATTCTCGGGCGAAGTTATGGAACTCACGCTTTTATCTGCATGGCTCCAGCTTGAAACATGGACCGTAAGCGAAAAGCTTGTTGAACTGGTCCCAAGTGACATTGGCTATAGGAAAAGTGGCCGTAATTCTCCCACCATGCGGCTGCTGGTCCATCCAATTGATGTGGAAAAGCGCACTTTCAAAGATCCGTGCATCCTCGCGTGGTTAACTCCTTCCAATACGGGCGTAACCAGTCATCTCAGAACTATTGGCTCGGTGCTATTGGAAAACACCGCGGTTGTAACCTTAGAAAACGGGCTAAATTGTCCACCGGGCGGCGGGTTGTTGTTGTTGTTGTTGTTGGCATTGCCCTCGTTCTCAACTAGCAATTGCATCAATGCATTCTCTGTTGGATCAACTCGAGTGAGCTCCGTGGGAAAACAAAACCGGGTCACGCCCTGAGGCATCTCAAGGTTTAGATGGGAGAGATTAGAATAGAAAGAGCTCTAGTGAGAAAACACTACCCATATGCACATGAGGCAAACACACATTCATTTAATCTAGCAAGCAAGGGCATACAAAACGATCTAGGACTATCGATAAGTGCTCAACTACTACTAGTTACATGGGGAAATACTACTATTATATGGTGGTCATCTAGAAATTTTGATCGGTGGAAGACTCCATGATGTCCGCTCTAGCTTCGCCTTCATAGTCATCATCACTTGATCTGAGTCGGTGTCATCGATGATGATGTAGTTGTCCGGACAAGCGGGATCTTCTTCCTCTTCTTGCTCCTCTTCCTTGGGTGCTGGTCCTCCCATGAAGACTCGATCTTCTTGACTAGGTCGTCGCTCTTCTCCAAAGAATATTTTGATTTCTTCCTCATATCCATCGCGTAGACTTGAGTTCTTCCTCCACTCGATGATCTTAGTTTTCGCTTCTTCAAATCTATCATGTCTCACACACATCCGGTTCTCATGACGCCGAATGTGCTGGTTTAGTTCTCGGATGTAGGCTGCAATGGATCTATCCTTCTTGGTGCTGATTACTTCCCATTGCTCGCCTCGCGCCACATATTTGGTATATGGTGTCTTTAAGCTCCTTATTGTAGACTTCTCCAATGCGCCCCATGGTAATGTGAGCTGCCATACTCTTTCCCAAACTCCATGTTGGTGCATTGAAAACACATACTATGGGCTCCGTGTTTATGCAAACGTCCTTCCGGAACTATAGCTTGAATATTCCAGCATTCTTCTTCCGTAAGGTGGCATTGTATGTCCCGTGAAGCTTGGTATTCCAATATTCAGTACCTAGTGACTTCCTTCAAGTGGCGCCCAAAAGGTGTGTCTTCATCCGTTGTGTAAACTTGTACTTCATCTCCGCTATCCTAAAGAGTGGAAAATGGAGAGGGGTCAGAAATGAGTAGAGAGGAGTGACCTATGGTTTTATCTTAGTGGTCGGTCCTACACTCAGCAGGTGCTCGATACCATCTTGTAGCGACCTCGACCTCGATGGCTAAGTCTCGTGCTTCGTGTCATCCTCGGATCGGTAATGTCGATACACACAAGCATCAAGGATTTATAACAAAGTAGCAATCACACACTTATTACATCGAATGTCTCAAAAGAGAACTTATTACAATAATATGGCTTAAGGCCATCTAATGCGATAACAGCGAAGGCTTGGAAGATAAAGTGAGTCCATCAACTCCAACTGCATAACTGAGCTGCACGGCAACGACCTACCAATCCTTACTCCTCAAAAAGTCTGCAACATAATATGTTGCAGCTCGAGAACGGTCAGACATGGAATATGCCGCAATGTAACACATAGAGAGTAATGAAAGAATAAGCTATACTACATGCATATATGGCTGGTGGAAAGCTCTATGGTTACAGTTTTGCATAAAGCCAATTTTTCCCTATGTCAACGGAATAAATTTTATTTTAACTATCATGGTGGTTGAAGCATCATTGAGAAGGTATAACCCCAACTCAATCCCAATTAAGGTAATTAACAACCCAACAATATTAATTTAGAGTGATGAGATACATGTGAATACTCAAGTACTAGATACTCAGAATTGTCCATAACCGGGGACACGGCTAACCATGATTAGATTGTATACTCTGCAGAGGTTTATGACTTTTCCCCACAAGACTCGATCGCCTCCGCTGGTTTCTCGAGACTGCATGGTGTTTGAGAAACGGATGACCGAGACACAAGATTTCGTAAACATTAACTCTCTACTCCGGATAGATCATACCAAACCTATAAAACCCACTACCGCTGATCTACCTCTTCGAGAGCTTCACGAACTTACTCAACTATGCTAGAGCCCATAATAGCTTGTGGCTGCACACGGAAGTTTCTAGCATGAATAGTCTCAGCCCTTTGAGCCTGGTGGCGGTCCTTAGGAAGATCACACGGATACCCCGGATTTCCAAAATAAAATGACAACACTGGGTTCCCTGTGCCTCAATCCACCCAGATGTGTATTTAAGTTGCCACCTTAAAGTAAACCATTAATTAACAATCTCACATCTGTCGTGAATATCTCTCAAACCCAAACCACGCCTACGAGCATAGCATAGCAATATAAGCAACACGAGAAGTAACTCCCAAGGGTTTGATAGTAACAGGCAATAGGTTCCTACCTCATCATCTACTTCCCAACCCACAAATTAATGACATCCTAATCATGCATTGTTTGAGGATTGAGCTAATGCATAAAACTGGGTATGAAAAGGTATGATCAAGTGTTACTTGCCTTGTCGACGATCCGTGAATCCTAGAGACTCAGAGTAACACGCTCAGACTCCGGGAATTCTATCGCAAGCAAACAATACATACATAAGCAACAAACAAAGATGCACAAACTAAACTTCAACTGAAATAGGTTGACCAGAGAGTTCAACTTAAGAACTCCGTTTGCAAAAGAATCAAACCAAACGGATCAACGAAATTCAAACGGCGAGAGAAACAAGGTCCGCTTACTAATCTGAACTAGAGTCAAATTTTACAAAGACAAAACTGGTTTAAGTTGGCTATTCGAAAGAGGGTTTCGAGATGAAACTCAGCGCTTGAATCGCCTCGATTCGATAAACGAGCGAAAAGTTATACTAATTTGAACATTGGTTCAAAATCAAATCGGAATAATTGGAATAAAACCGATAAAAGAAAACGACGAACGCCTAAACGAACGAACGCTCGTTAGCGGAAGCTAAACGACGAACGGTTCAGAAAACGAACGAACGGGTGAACGCTTCAAAATAAATAAACCGGAAATAAAACCGATCTAATATAAAATAACGGCTAGGGTTTTTTTCAAAAACCAAGGGTTATTTTTTTAAAAACGGCGACGGGCTACCTCCGCGAGGTCGTCCCGGCGGGCGGGCGGCTGCCCGCGGGTCCGGCGAGGGCGGCGAGGGCGGCTAGGGGCGGCGGCTCGGCGAGAGGGGCGACGGCGCGAGAGGCGGCGGCGGCGACTCAAGGGCGCGGCGGCGGGGCTCCTGGCCTCCGTCCCAAGCAAGGGCGCGTGGTGGTGGTGGCTAAGGAGAGGGGGGCGATATAAAGAGGGGGGAGAGGTGGCTGGAGGAGGGGCAGCAGGCGGGAGGAGTCCGCCTGACTCCATGTCCGAGCATGGGCGGCACAGTACAGGAGGCGGGCGGCGGTTGGGTCGGCTGCTTGGGCAGGGCTGGCCCAACAAGGCGCCTTTTTTTTTTAACATTCCACAAATTTATAAAAATCCTAGAAAAATAAATAAAATCTAAAAATGCCAAAACAAGTTTTCTTTGCCTAAATAAAATATTTAGAACAAGATGAACTTTTCTTGGCCCCTAAAATGCAATTTTAAATATATGCAAATTTTCTCTAGGCAAATAAAAATACCAAATAAATAGAATAAAATCCCAAATAATGATTTTAACATTTTTCCTCCGTATTTCAATTATTTTGGAGAAGTCATATTATCTCCTCTCGCTTATTTTTAAACATGAAATATTTTTCGAGAGAAAACTATTAAAATCAATAATCCTCGCCTTTCATTATTTGATAAAATTCAAATATGAAAATCGAAAATCCCCAACTTCTCCGAGGGTCCTTGAGTTGCTTAGGATTTCGAGGATAGCAAATGAGAATGCAATAAAATATGATATGCATGGATGACTGTATAACATACCAAATTGAAAATTTGGGATGTTACAAACCTACCTCTTTAAGATGAATCTCACCTCTAGATTCGGGTTGGCTAGAAAATAGGTGCGGATGGTCCTTGCGAATATCATCTTCTCGCCTGTGGCTCCATTGAACTTTACAAAACTTGATAACTTTGTCATAATGACTCGCTGTCAAAATCCAAAATCTTTACCGGCTTCTCCTCATAAGTCAAATTACTATCCAACCAGACGCTTCTAAGAGCATCAGTATCCTTTAACGGTATGTCGGCCATCTCAGCGTGGCACTTCTTCGCCAGATACGTGAAACACATCGTGAACTCTTGACAAATCCTTCGGTAACTCCAGCTTGTAGGCAACTTCTCCCATTCGCTCCAAAACACGATACGGTCCTACAAATCTTGGGGCTAACTTTCCTTTACTCCAAAACATTTCACTCCTCGTGGGTGATACTCGCAGATAGGCTCGCTCCGATTTCATAGGTTACTTCTTGCGCTTTGAATCATGAACTCTTCCGCCTAGATCGAGCAATCTTTAGTTCAAATATTTGAATGTCATGACATGTATTTTGAGAAAACAATGATCCTCATATAATCGAAAGCCTTGTAATAGGCTTAGTTCAAATATTTGTTCGATATGCCTTCAAGATATTTATCTCGCAATTGATACCGCTTGATTCATGCGTAAGATATGATCTACATATTCATTTGTCCAAGCTGTTTCGCAGACAAAGAAGTTAGAAGCGCTCTCATGGTTTACCGTCAAGGGTCATGATACCCATATATATATAACCAAAGATGATAACTTAGGTTGTGACATATAACAAAAATGGAAATATATAATACCTGCAACCTTTATGCATGATGTTGGCTGGCCAACCTTGTAGCGGGCTTATAACCCAAATCTTTTAGGAGAAACCACCCTCGTTGATATAAGGTCGTTTATAATGTAAACCGCTTTTGGGTTATGATAAACACCGTTTACTCCATAATAAAACTTTAATTGAAAATCAGACCGACAAATAGTCTCCGGACTATGATTTGATCGTACCATCAATTTGTATTGACAATGGACCGGGTTGTTTACCGCCGTCTAAAAGCAACAAAAAATCTTTATCAAAAAGAGAACAAAACTCAAACAAAGGCAAATAAAAACCATTGTAGGCGAGGCTTTGAGCCGATCAAGAGGTGTGACCATGGTTCGGACATGACCAAGCCCCCAAGAGGTGTAGCTATGGTTCGGGTTCGATCAGGCCCCCAAATGATGTTGTGGCATATTGCCGATCAAGAAGTGTAGCTATGGTTCGGGTTCGACCAGGCCCCCAAGTGATGCTGTGGCATTGCACCGATCAAGAGGTGTAGCTATGGTTCGGATACGACCAAGCCCCCAAGTGATGTTGTGGCATTGCACCGATCAACAGGTGTAGCTATGGTTCGGATACAACCAAGCCCCCAAGTGATGCATGGCATTGCGCCTATCAAAAGGTGTAGCTATGGTTCGGATACGACCAAGCCCCCAAGTGATATAATATAAAGCCTTTGAGAAGCTAAACCAAGGGGTAAACCGGACGCTGCTTTAGAAATGTAAGCTCCATGTAACCACACATGATGTAAGAAAACAATGATACCCCGCTTTAGCTGAGTTTCCGTTTATTATATTGATCATAATATATACATAGTCATAATATGTACATAAGCAGCCTATAGCTCAAGTATAGTAAGGTCAAGATGAGCAATATTCAACGGCCGGTTGGTCTCCTCCTCCGATTTACGTGAGTATTTGCGCCTTGAACATCGATTAGGTAGTATGACCCGCAGTAGATTCTGCCGACCAAAAAGGTCCTTCCCAAGGTGGGGATAACTTATGCATATCCATCTCGATCCTCGATGAGCCAAGCACCAAGTCTCCTTCTTGAAAGGTTCGGTTCAACCCGCGGCTATGATAGCGACGAGATCTTGGTCGATAAATCGCTGAACGGGCGTCGCTATGTCACGCCTCCTCATCTAACAGGTCGAGAGCTTGCCGTGCCTTCTCGCTGTCGCCTTCAACATATGCCGCCACACGAGGTGAGTCATGACGGATGTCACTAGGAAGAACTGCCTCCGCCCATAAACCATGAAGAACGGCGTATCCCGCCGATCTGTTGGGTGGTGTTGATGCTCCATAACACTCAAGGTAGCTCAACCCAACAGCCCGCGTCCGCTGCAAGGGAACCATAAGCCGGGTTTTGATGCCTCTCAAAATTTCTTGATTGGCCCTCTCCGCTTGACCATTGGACTGTGGTGAGCAATCGATTTATATGTCCATCCGGATGTGCTCATGTTGACAGAACTCCTTCATGGCACCCTTTGATGATTGGTACCATTGTCGCGATAATGCTATGTGGAAAGCCAAACCAGAAAATCACCTTTTGATGAATTGAACCGCCGTGGCCGCCTCACACTTGCTAATTGGTTCTGCCTCCACCCACTTTGTGAACTTGTCAACCGCCACCAAAAGGTGGGTCTTCTTGTCTTTGGATTTCTTGAAAGGCCCAACCATATCCAGCCCCCAAGTCGCTAACGGACAAGTAATTGGAATCATCCTCAATTCTTGAGCCGGTACATGAGCGTGCCTTGAGAACTTTTGACAGCCATCACATCGCTCGACTAAGTCCTCGGCATCAGCATAAGCTGTCAACCAATAAAAACTGCGGATTTAAACGCTTTGGCCACCAAAGATTTTGAACCGGCATGGTGACCACAGTCTCCTTCATGGATCTCACGCAAAATTTCACAGCCTTCTTCAGGAGACACACAACGCTGAAACACCCCTCTCACACTGCAATGATGCAGCTCTCAATTGATAATAGTCATAGACTTGGACCGCCGGATTATCTGCCTGGCCAATGTCTCATCCTCTGGTAACTCGCCCCGGTTCATATATGTGAGATAAGGAACCGTCCAATCCGGGATAACATGAAGATCCGCCACCAACTAAGCTTCGGATCGTGAATAGCCAAATCTCTTCAACAGGAGTTTGACGACGGATTATGCGTAACATCCAAGAAGACATTAGGCGGAACTGGTTTACGTTGAGAACCCAGCGCTTAAAGCGCCCTGCCGCTTCGCTCTTCCGCCGTCCACATGATCCACCCGACAACCTTTAAAATGACATGCAACAATGTCCACCTCACGACGATATGCTGCCATGAGTGGGTCCTTGAATCCCAAGTGCCGTACACCTGTTGAGCCACCGGTCCGAAGTCAGCCAAGCACTTAACTCGCTTAGGTTCATCTCCTTAGCCATCCAAGACCATGGAGTAAAGCTTCATACTCAGCCGCATTGTTAGTGCAAGGGAACATTAAATGGAGAACATAACAAAACTTATCACCTCGTGGAAGTTAATACGACTCCAGCCCCGAGCCTCTAATTGCCGGACCCATCAAAGTGAATAGTCCAATAAGTGTGATCCGCTTCTTCTCCGCGCTTTGTAGTTCTGTCCAATGTTGATGAAATCCACAAGTGCTTGAGATTTGATCGCCGCTCGGGTATATACTTCAACCCGTGAGGCTCGAGCTCTATGGCCTACTTGGCAATCCGCCGCTTGCTTCCCCTGCTCGATTATATCTCCCAAAGGAGCAGAGTGACCACCGTGATGGGATGACCTTGAAATACTGCTTGAGCTTCGGCTTGCCATGAAACCCCATATACTAGCTTCGCCGCCAGGGTACTTCGCTGACTCGTAAGTACTCGCCGATATAATAAATCGGACGTTGAACCGGATACCTTTTCCGCCTCCTTGCGCCCACCACAATAGCCATCGACAGCCCGGCATTAGTTGTCACATATAGAAACAATGGCCTTGTCAACCGGGTAGCAAGAACCGGCGGTTAGCTAGCTGCCGCTTTAAATCCTCAAACGCTTCATTCACGGGCGCTACCTGCACGGTTATCCGCTTTCTTCAAAGATCTCGATACAAAGGAATGGCCTTCGCCAAGGCGGCCGATAAACCGCTCAACGCGCAATCCGCCTGCCAAGTGTTGAACGTCATTGATACACTTTGGTTTAGCTAAGGAGGTGATGGCCTTGATCTTTTCCGGATTAGCCTCAATGCCCTCGTTAGACACCGTAAAGCCCAAGAGCTTGCCTCGCCAATACACCAAAACGCACTTAGCCGGATTACATCATCTTGTAAACCCGCAGTTATCAAAGGTTTCTTTAAGTCATCAATGAACGCCTCTATTCTTCCTTGACTTGACTACAATATCATGCACATAGGCATGAACATTACAGCCGATTTGTGTATGAAGAAAATTCTGCACACACCATTGATAAGTCGCCTGGCACTTTTGAGCCCAAAGGGCATGGACACATAGCATAAGGCTCCAAAGGTTATGAAGGCCGTTTTCTCCTGGTCCTTAATCGCCATCTTGATCTCGATGATAACCGAATATGCATCCAAAAACTCAAACGTCAGAATCTGTCAGAGCATCAATAATTTGATTAATACGGGAAGGGCAAAAGGATCTGCTGGACAAGCTTTGTTGAGATCTCGTAATCCACACACATCCGCCAAGTGTCGCTTCTTCTTAAGGACCAGCACCGGATTAGCCAACCACTCAGATGGAAGACTTCAACGATAAAACCGCCGCCAAGAGTCCGCCACTTCTTCTCCAATAGCCTTTGCGTTTTCTTCATTGAACCGCGGAGAAACCGCTTGACCGGTTTATACTTAGGATCGACATTAAGAGTGTGCTCAGCGAGTTCTTCTCGGTACACTTGGCATGTCGGCGATTCCACGCAAAGATGTCCCGATTCTCACGGATGAACTCGGCGAGCGCGCTTCCTATTTCGATCCAAGTTAGCTACCGATGTCGAATCGCTGGACGAATCGCCAGTACGGTTAATAAGCTTAGTCTCATCACCGATTTAACTTCAGACCGGATCATGCTCAGAAGTTGGCTTCTTCAATGAATCTACATCTCGCGGATCAATGTTATCTTTGTAAAACTTTAACTCTCCTGTGGCAATAAACCGACTCAACAGAAGTCGCATCACCTTCTTCACACTCCAGAGCAATCTTGGCTCCCATGGACGGTTATAGTTCCCTTTGTAACCCGCATCTTGCTGAAGATAGACATAGCAAGACCGCGCTAATAAACTTAGCATAAGCCGCCGACCAAACAGGCGTGATACGGACTTCTGATTTTCACCACTCAAAGGTCAAAGTTTCTGATCTCGAGTCATGCTCGTCCCCAAAATCCACCTCCAGAGCTATCTTACCAACAGGATACGCTGATTTACCAGGCACCACACCATGGAACTTTTGTGAACTTATAACCTCCTACCTGAGGTGCCACCACCAATGCCAGATGACCCGGATTGTCAACCCGGGGTGGATGATCTTCTCTGCTCCACACAATCGGCTGCTCGCATCAGCAGAGGTAACGGGCACCGCCGTTCAACGGAGCTTATCGCCTCTTATGAAGCTTCCGTCATGCTTGTCCAAGCTTAGTGGTGAAGACATGATATTGCCCACTATTCAACCGCTTCGATTGCTCGTAACCCGACCGCCGCTGCCGATGATGATTGCCCCGATTATTGTAGCCACCTTTGGTTGCCCTGACACTTTGATTGTTATGTCCGCCTCCGATTACTATGGAAGCCTCGAACCGGATTTCTCCACGATAACCCGCCCATGAGAACCAGGCCTGAGCCGCCACCCGTCCGTGATCATACGGAAAGCATTAGAATTTTGAACTCTTGCATGATGTAGCAATCCTTCCAGAGGTGTGTGGCCGCATCTCCTTCATCCCATGTTTCAGCAGTGGCTGGTTCAATAGGTAAGACAGCG
Organism: Aegilops longissima; assembly: GCA_021605205.1. Taxonomy (NCBI): domain Eukaryota; kingdom Viridiplantae; phylum Streptophyta; class Magnoliopsida; order Poales; family Poaceae; genus Aegilops; species Aegilops longissima. The sequence continues at coordinate 32,183 of JAHIAM010002028.1, read as the reverse complement.
GTCCCAAGTTAGGGCTAGGTGCTCCATCGCGGTCGGGCGGTTTACCCTGTGTCGCTGGGTCTTGTCCTATGCAATCGGTATTGGCCACAAAGTCCATGTTGTGATCCGCTTACGCTTGCCACCATTTCCATGACCCGCCAGTTGTGGTGTCGCTTGGCGCTGCCGCCTTCTTCTTTCCCTTCCCTGTCTTATCATCATCGACTCGGATCCTTGGTACTATCGAGTCAGATACTTTACTAAAGCGCCATGAGGGTTCCTATGTCATTGCAATGGCGCTTTCAGCCGTCCCAACTTGAACTTCAGAGGTTTAAACCGCAATTGCCTTCCAAGGTCGAACTGCAGATCCGCATTGATGCGGTTCGATGAATGCAAAATTTCCAAACCGGCGCACTCCGGTTGTTGACTCTCCTTCCTCCCGGACACAGCAGCTAAGTCCACAATCGATATAGGTTGCTTACATGTATCCTTGAAATTCTGGATAAACCGGTTCTTAACTCGCCCATGACCCGATAGAATTCGCCGGTAAACTCTTTAGCTGGCACGGGCCGCCCTTCCAACATCATGGTAAAATACTTTTGCACATGCCGCATCATCGACGTCCAAAGATTCCATGGCCATCTCATAACTTTCAAACCATGTATTAGGGGATAAATCGACAAAGGTAATTCGCACCTTGCGGGCCTTTGAAATCCTTGGCAAAGACGCTATGCTAACGCCGGTATGAGACACGCACCCCAAGGAACTAGAGGTGACTCGGTTTCACCGATGTGGTTGGACGAACCGAGCAAGCTGATGGGCTTTATGTCATACCGCTAACTCGGCCTCCCTCGCAAGCTCGAGCCCGTCCACTACCTCCTCGAGCATCACCAGGCCCTCACCGGATTATCGCCACGGGCGGTTCACGATTCCGCTGATTGCTTGATACGGCCGGCTCATCCATACCGCCAGAATCTCGCTTGACGGGGGTGGAATGAATCCGATCACGATCAGATGAATAAGCCTCCCTGTTGCACCAAGGCTGTCCGAAGTTTTTAACCCGACGCTGCCTCGACCGCCGCCGGAGAATCGCCTTCAATTGGGATAGCCCACCGTGAAGCGGCAGCAACAAGATTGTCCATCGGAGTAGAGTAATGACCCGTGGTGTTGGGACAGGCATGCGCCACCATGTTGTTCTCGACAAGGCGGATCGACCAAACGGGCTGAACTGGCGCCTCGCCTGTGTGCCTCCGCTCGTTTGCTACCGCGGTTATCGTCCCCGCACTGGGTGTTAAAGAGGTTCCAGCATCATAAACTGGTGGTAGGCTAGACCGTGCCTTCTTTAGGACTTCGTGGCGATGCATTCTGATCCAAGATAAGCCGGGTAAGTCAACGCGATTCAGCGTTTCGCCCGCTGCCATCCTAGTATCCTCACCGCCAAATCGGCCTTGGCCCGAGTAATCTGATCCTTTACTGCGATTTCAGATTGTGTGCATCCTGATCCGCCGTTAGCCTCCGTGATCGCGTTGCTAACGCATCAAATAGATCGATAAAACTCGAGCCGCGGCCGCATGTGGCCTCCTACCTCGTTGCTGCCGCCAAGAATCGATCCGGAGATCATTGTCGCCGCGGGTCAAAGAGTGGAGCGCCTACCGGTACCGCCATGAAGATTCCAACCCGGTTTGGCAGATCGTAGGGTCTGAATATCGTCGCCATCGAACAGCCTCCAATCCGGCCATCTTGTAGCTGATATAACGACTCGGTCTCTCACTACAAAAAAAATACACATCCGTGACATTTTGGGCCGAACGAATTTTTTTTCTCATACATATGACACTTCTATGACAATAATTGTGACAAACTCCAGATCATCATAGATGTGGTGGGCCTTACTATGAAAAAAAATCATGATGTAAATGGGCTTTTCGCCCCGGGCGGGCCGGAGACGCAGCTGCATGACATTCATTAATGCCCATGACGGAAAAACTGTGGTAGAAGCGAGGGGAGGAAAATTTCGGGAGTTCCCTGCCATGGGGAGGTTAAATGGGCCGATGCGCGCTGCTTTCTCTCAGACACGACGCACGTGTGCGAGGCGCTGGCTCTAATCGAACCCGAAGCGACAATCGCAGTGCTACGCTACATCGAACCCGAGCGATCGATCGATGGCGTTAATCAACCCGATCAAGCGATTCTTCGCCATCGCTACTAATCAAGCCGATCGATTGATGAACAAAGGAGCGCTATGGGGCGGTTTGATGAATAAAGGAGTGGTGGCGCGGTTTCTGGATGAACAGGACTCGTGGTTTGAAAGGATGGATGAACAAGAGACGGTGGAGGGGTGCCCGTGGAGGGTGGTTGAACAGACCCCTGGTGTGGAGGGCTGATGAATGAGACGGTGGAGGGTTGCCTGTGGAGGGGTGGTTGAACAAGAGCCGTGGAGTAGCGCCAGGAGGCCGGATGAACAGGAGCCCGTGGAGGCCGGAAGAGGTCGATGGTAGCCCGTGGAGGCCGGAGGAGGTCGACGGTGGAGATGAACAGATCCTGTGGAGTCCTGCTTGTTGTACGCCACACCCCTCCCGATGAAGAGGACCCCTCCTCGACTGTAGGAGGTCCTTTTCGTCTGCTTTTATGGCACGCCACACCCCTCCCGATCAAAAGGACCCCTGCTTAGACCATAGGAGGTCCGCCGCTTATTTTTAAACATGAAATATTTTTCGAGAGAAAACTATTAAAATCAATAATCCTCGCTTTCATTATTTGATAAAATTCAAATATGAAAATCGGAAAATCCCCAACTTCTCCGAGGGTCCTTGAGTTGCTTAGGATTTCGAGGATAGCAAATGAGAATGCAATAAAATATGATATGCATGGATGACTGTATAACATACCAAATTGAAAATTTGGGATGTTACAAACCTACCCCTTAAGATGAATCTCCTCTAGATTCGGGTTGGCTAGAAAATAGGTGCGGATGGTCCATATGAATATCATCTTCTCGCCTCAGGTGGCTCCATTGAACTTTACAAAACTTGATAACTTTGTCATAATGACTCGCTGTCAAAATCCAAAATCTTTACCGGCTTCTCCTCATAAGTCAAATTACTATCCAACCAGATCGCTTCTAAGAGCATCAGATCCTTTAACGGTATGTCGGCCATCTCAAAGTGGCACTTCTTCGGGCCAGATACGTGAACACATCGTGAACTCTTGACAATTCCTTCGGTAACCCAGCTTGTAGGCAACTTCTCCCATTCGCTCCAAAACACGACACGGTCCTACAAATCTTGGGGCTAACTTTCCTTTACTCCAAAACATTTTACCCCCTCGTGGGTGATACTGCAGATAGGCTCGCCTCCCATTTCATAGGTTACTTCCTTGCTTTTGAATCATGTGAACTCTTCCTCGTCTAGATCTGAGCAATCTTTAGTTCAAATATTTGAATGCTCGCACATGTATTTTGAGAAAACAATGATCCTGTTATAACCGGAAAGCCTTGTAATAGGCTTAGTTCAAATATTTGTTCTCGACATGCTTCATGCATATTTATCATAATTGATACCTGCTTGATTCTGTCATGTAAGATATGATCTACATATTCATTTGTCCAAGCTGTTTCGCAGACAAGAAGTTAGCTACCGCTAGTTTATCGCTATCACGGGCATGGATGATTTCATATATATATAACCAAAGATGATAACTTAGGTTGTGACATATAACAAAAATGGAAATATATAATACCACGAACCTTATGCATGATGTTGGCTGGCCAACCTTGTAGCGGGCTTATAACCCAAATCTTTTAGGGAGAAAAAACCACCTCCTGATATATAAGGTCGGTTTATAATGTAAACCGCTTTGGGTTATGATAAACAATCGGTTTACTCCATAATAAAACTTTAATTGAAAATCAGACCGACAAATAGTCTCCGGACTATGATTTGATCGTACCATCAATTTGTAATGACAATGGACCGGTTGTTTACCGCCGGTCTAAAAAGCAACAAAAAATCTTTATCAAAAAAGAGAACAAAACTCAAACAAAGGCAAATAAAACCATTGTAGGCTTAGGCTTTGAGCCGATCAAGAGGTGTGACCATGGTCTCGACATGACCAAGCCCCCAAGAGGTGTAGCTATGGTTCGGGTTCTGATCAGGCCCCAAATGATGTTGTGGCATATTGTCCGATCAAGAAGTGTAGCTATGGTTCTGGTCTGACCAGCCCCCAAGTGATGCTGTGGCATTGCAATCGATCAAGAGGTGTAGCTATGGTCTTGATACGCATCAAGCCCCCTAAGTGATGTTGTGGCATTGCAATCCATCAATGTGTGTAGCTATGGTTCCTGACACAACCAAGCCCCCAAGTGATGCAATGGCATTGCTCTATCAAAAGGTGTAGCTATGGTTCTGGATACCACCAAGCCCCCAAGTGATATAATATAAAGCCTTTGAGAAGCTAAACCAAGGGGTAAACCGGACGCTGCTTTAGAAATGTAAGCTCCATGTAACCACAACATGATGTAAGAAAACAATGTATACCCCGCTTTAGCTGAGTTTCCGTTTATTATATTGATCATAATATATACATAGTCATAATATGTACATAAGCGTAGCCTATATAGCTCAAGTATAGTAAGGTCAAGATGAGCAATATTCAACTGGCCGGTTGGTCTCCTCCTCCCATTTACGTGAGTATTTGCGCCCTGAACATCGACAGGTAGTATGACCTGCCAGTGTAGATTCTGCCGACCAAAAAGGTCCTTCCCTAAGGTGGGGATAACTTATGCATATCCATCTGATCCTCGGATGAGCCAAGCACCAAGTCTCCTTCTTGAAAGGTTCTCGTTCGAACCCTACGGCTATGATAGCGACGAGATCTTGTCGATAAATCAACGAACGGCGTCGCTTATGTCACGCCCTCATCTAACAGTGTCGAGAGCTTGCAGTGCCTTCTCGCTGTCGCTTCAACATATGCCGCCACACGAGGTGAGTCATGACGATGTCACTAGGAAGAACTGCCCGCCCATAAACCATGAAGAACGGCGGTATCCCGTCGACCGTGGGTGTGGTGTTGATGCTCCATAACATCAAGGTAGCTCTCAACCCAACAGCCCGCCGTCCGCCGCAAGGGAACCATAAGTCGGGTTTTGATGCCTCTCAAAATTTCTTGATTGGCCCTCTCCGCTTGACCATTGGACTGTGGGTGAGCAACTGACGATATGTCCATCCGGATGTGCTCATGTTGACAGAACTCCTTCATGGCACCCTTTGATGATTGGTACCATTGTCGCGATAATGCTATGTGGAAAGCCAAACCGTAAAATCACCTTTTTGATGAATTGAACCGCCGCGGGTCAGTTGCCACACTTGCTAATTGGTTCTGCCCACCCACTTTGTGAACTTGTCAACCGCCACCAAAAGGTGGGTCTTCTTGTCTTTGGATTTCTTGAAAGGCCCAACCATATCCAGCCCTCAAGTCGCTAACGGACAAGTAATTGAATCATCCTCACCTTGAGCTCAAGACATGAGCGCGTTTTGAGAACTTTTGACAGCCATCACATCGCCCGACTCAAGTCTCCCCATCAGCATAAGCTGTCAACCAATAAAAACCGTGATAAACGCTTTGGCCACCAAAGATTTTGAACCGCATGGTGACCACAGCCTCCTTCATGGATCTCACGCAAAATTTCACAGCCTTTCGTGAGAGACACACAACGCCGAACACTCCTCTCACATTAATCGCAATGATGCAGCTCTCAATTGATAATAGTCATAGACTTGGACCACGGATTATCGCCGCCAATGTCTCATCCTCTCGTAACTCGCCTGCCATATATGTGAGATAAGGAACCGTCCAACCGGGATAACATGAAGATCCGCCACCAACTAAGCTTCTGATCGTGAATAGCCAAATCCTCTTCAACAGGAGTTTGACGGACGGATTATGCGTAACATCCAAGAAGACATTAGGCGGAACCGGGTTTACGTTGAGAACCCAGCGGCTTTAAAGCGCCTCACGCTTCGCTCTTCCGCCGTCCACATGATCCATTCGACAACCTTTAAAATGACATGCAACAATGTCCACCTCACGACGATATGCTGCCATGAGTGGGTCCTTGAATCCCAAGTGCCGCATACACCTGTTGAGCCACCGGTCCGAAGTCGTCAAGCACTTAACTCGCTTAGGTTCATCTCCTTAGCCATCCAAGACCATGGAGTAAAGCTTCATACTCAGCCGCATTGTTAGTGCAAGGAACATTAAATGGAGAACATAACAAAACTTATCACCTCGTGGAAGAAGTTAATACTCCACCCCGAGCCCTCTAATTGCCCTCGGACCCATCAAAGTGAATAGTCCAATAAGTGTGATCCGCTTCTTTCGGCGCTTTGTAGTTCTGTCCAACCGTTGATGAAACCACAAGTGCTTGAGATTTGATCGCCGTCGGTATATATCAACCCGTGAGGCTCGAGCTCTATGGCTCACTTGGCAATCCGCCGCTTGCTTCCTCGCTCGATTATATCTCCCAAAGGAGCAGAGCTGACCACGTGGATGGGATGACCTTGAAATACCGCTTGAGCTTCGGCTTGCCATGAAAACCCCATATACTAGCTTCTCGCCAGCCAGGGTACTCTTCGCTGGACTCGTAAGTACCGATATAATAAATCGGACGTTGAACCGATACCCTTTTCCGCCTCCTTGCGCCCACCACAATAGCCACATCGACAGCCCGAGCATTAGTTGTCACATATAGAAACAATGGCTCTTGTCAACCGGGTAGCAAGAACCGGCGGGTTAGCTAGCTGCCGCTTAAATCCTCAAACGCTTCATTCGCGGGCGCCACCTGCACGGTTATCCGCTTTCTTCAAAGATCTCGATACAAAGGAATGGCCTTCGCCAAGGCGGCCGATAAACCGCTCAACGCGCAATCCGCCTGCCAAGTGTTGAACGCTATTGATACACTTTTGTTTAGCTAAGGAGGTGATGGCCTTGATCTTTTCCGGATTAGCCTCAATGCCCCCGTTAGACACCGTAGAAGCCCAAGAGCATTTGCCTGCCAATACACCAAAACGCACTTAGCCGGATTAAGCATCATCTTGTAAACCCGCAGTTATCAAAGGTTTCTTTAAGTCATCAATGAACGCCCATTCTTCCTTGACTTGACTACAATATCATGCACATAGGCATGAACATTACAGCCGATTTGTGTATGAAGAAAATTCTGCACACACCATTGATAAGTCGCCTCAAGCACTTTTGAGCCCAAAGGGCATGGACACATAGCATAAGGCTCCAAAGGGGTTATGAAGGCCGCTCTTCTCCTGGTCCTTAACTGCCATCTTGATCTGATGATAACCGAATATGCATCCAAAAACTCAACGCCAGAATCTCGTCAGAGCATCAATAATTTGATTAATACGGGAAGGGCAAAAGGATCTCGCTGGACAAGCTTTGTTGAGATCTCGTAATCCACACACATCCGCCAAGTGTCGTCTTCTTAAGGACCAGCACCGGATTAGCCAACCACTCAGTGATGGAAGACTTTAACGATAAAACCGCCGCCAAGAGTCCGCCACTTTTCTCCAATAGCCTTTTGCTTTTCTTCATTGAACCGGCGGAGAAACTGCTGACCGGTTTATACTTAGGATCGACATTAAGAGTGTGCTCAGCGAAGTTCTCTCGGTACACTTGGCATGTCGGCGATTCCACGCAAAGATGTCCCGATTCTCACGGATGAACTGGCGAGCGCGCTTCCTATTTCGGATCCAAGTTAGCGCCGATGCTCGAATCGCTGGACGAATCGCCAGTAACGGTTAATGTTTAGTCTCATCACCGATTTAACTTCAGCACCGGATCATGCTCTCGTAGTTGGCTTCTTCAATGAATCTATATCTGCGGATCAATGTTATCTTTGTAAACTTTAACTCTCCTCGTGGCACAAACCGACTCAGCGAAGTCGCATCACCTTCTTCACACCTGCAGCAATCTTATGGCTCCCCATGGACGGTTATAGTTCCTTTGTAACCCGCATCTTGTTGAAGATAGACATAGCAAGACCGTGCCAATAAACTTAGCATAAGCCGGCCGACCAAACAGGGCGTGATACGGACTTCTGATTTTCACCACTTCAAAGGTCAAAGTTTCTGATCTCGAGTCATGCTCGTCCCCAAAATCCACCTCCAGAGCTATCTTACCAACAGGATACGCTGATTTACCAGGCACCACACCATGGAACTTTTGTGAACTTATAACCTCCTACCTGAGGTGCCACCACCAATGCCAGATGACCCGGATTGTCAACCCGGGTGGATGATCTTCTCGCTTCCACACAATCGCCTGCTCGCACCAGCGAGGTAACGGGCACCGCCGTTCAACGGAGCTATCGCCTCTTATGAAGCTTCCGTCATGCTTGTCCAAGCCAGTGGTGAAGACATGATATTGCCCACTATTCAACCGCTTCGATTGCTCGTAACCCGACCGCCGCCGGCGATGATGATTGCTTCCGATTATTGTAGCCACCTTTGGTTGCCCTGATTACCTTGATTGTTATGTCCGCCTCGATTACTATGGAAGCCTCGAACCGGATTTCTCCACGATAACCCGCCCATGAGAACCAGTGGCCTCGAGCCGCCACCCGGTCCGTGATCATACGGAAAGCATTAGAATTTTGAACTCTTGCATGATGTAGCAATCCTTCCAGAGGTGTGTGGTCCGATCTCCTTCATCCCATGTTTCGTGCAGGCTGGTTCAATAGGTAAGACAAAGCGGTCCGGTTAGGGCTAGGTGCTCCACCGCGGCCGGGCGGTTTACCCTTGTGTCGCTGGTCTTGTCCTATGCATCGGTATTGGCCACAAAGTCCATGTTGTGATCCGCTTACGCTTGCCACCATTTCCATGACCCGCCAAAGTTGTGGTGTTGCCCCTTGCTGCCGCTTTCTTCTTCCCTTCCCTGTCTTATCATCATCGACTCGGGATCCTTGGTACTATCAGTAGTCAAAGATACTTTACTAAAGCGCCATGAGGGTTCCCATGTCATTGCAATGGCGCTTCAGCCGTCCCAACTTGAACTTCAGAGGTTTAAACCGCAATTGCCTTCCAAGGTCGAACCGCAGATCCGCATTGATGCGGTCTCGATGAATGCAAAATTTCCAAACCCGGCGCACTCCGGTTGTTGACTCTCCTTCCTCCCGGACACAGCAGCTAAGTCCACAATCGATATAGGTTGCTTACATGTATCCTTGAAATTCTGGATAAACCGGTTCTTAACTCGCCCATGACCCGATAGAATTGGCCGGTAAACTCTTTAGCTGGCACGGGCCGCCCTTCCAACATCATGGTAAAATACTTGCACATGCCGCATCATCGACGCCAAAGATTCCATGGCCATCTCATAACTTTCAAACCATGTATTAGGGATAAATCGACAGTAATTCGGCACCTTGCGTGGGCCTTTGAAATCCTTTGGCAGCGTGACGCGCTAACGCCGTATGAGACACGGCACCCCAAGGAACTAGAGGTGACTCGCTCTCATCGATGTGGTTGGACTAACCGAGCAAGCTGATGGCTTCATGTCGCTACCGCTAACTCGGCCTCCCGCAAGCTCGAGCCCGTCCACTACCTCCCCGAGCATCACCAAAGGTTCCCCACCGGATTATCGCCACGGGCGGTTCACGATTCCGCGATTGCTTGATACGGCCGGTTCATCCATACGCCCGCCAGAATTCGCTTGACGGGGTGGAATGAATCATCACGATCAGATGAATAAGCCTCCTGTTGCACTAAGGCTGTCCAAGAAGTTTTTAACCCGACGCTGCCTCGACCGCCACGGAGAATCGCCTTCAATTGATAGCTTCCACCGTGAAGCGGCAGCAACAAGATTGTCCATCGGAGTAGAGTAATGACCCGTGGTGTTGGGACAAAGCTGCGCCACCATGTTGTTCGACAAGGCGGATCGATCAAACGGGCTGAACTGGCGCCTCGCCTGTGTGCCTCCGCCGTTTGCTACCGGCGGTTATCGTCCTCGCACTGGGTGTTAAAGAGGTTCCCAGCATCATAAACTGGTGGTAGGCGTAGACCGTGCCTTCTTTAGGACTTCGTGGCGATGCATTCTCGATCCAAAGATAAGCCGGTAAGCCTGGCAAGATTCAAAGCGGGCCAGCCCGCTGCCATCCTAGTATCCTCACCGCCAAATCGGCCTTGGCCCGAGTAATCTGATCCTTTACTTTCGCGATTTCAGATTGTGTGCATCCTGATCCGCCGGGTTAGCCTCCGTGATCGCGTTGCCAACGATCAAATAGATCGATAAAATCGAGCCGGGCGGCCGCACAGGCCTCCTACCTGTTGCCGTCAGCCGCAACTGATCCGGAGATCATTGTCGCCGCGTCAAAGAGTGGAGCGCCGTACCGTGTACCGCCATGAAGATTCCAACCCGTTTGGCAGATCGTAGGGTCCTGAATATCGCCGCCATCGAACAGCCTCCAATCCGCCATCTTGTAGCCGATATAACGACTCGGTCTCTCACTACAAAAAATACACATCCGTGACATTTTGGGCCGAACGAATTTTTCTCATACATATGACACTTCTATGACAATAATTGTGACAAAACTCGATCATCATAGATGTGGTGGGCCCTACTATGAAAAAATCATGACGTAAATGGGCTTTTCGTCTCCGCGGGCCGGAGACGCAGCTGCATGACATTCATTGGGGCCCATGACGAAAAACTGTGGTAGAAGCGAGGGGAGGAAAATTTCGGGAGTTCCTTGCCATGGGGAGGTTAAATGAGCGATGCTGCTTTCTCTCAGACACGACGCATCGTAAAAGCGTGAAGGCTGGCTCTAATCAACCCGAAGCGACAGACCGCAGCTACGCGTTATCGAACCCGAGCGATCGATCGATGGCTGTTAATCAACTCGATCAAGCGATTCTTCGCCATCGCTACTAATCAAGCCATCGATTGATGAACAAAGAGCGCTATGGGGCGGTTTGATGAATAAGGAGTGGTGGCGCTTGCTTTCCGGATGAACAGACCTCGTGGTTTGAAAGGATGGATGAACAAGAGACGGTGGAGGGGTGCCCGTGGAGGGGTGGTTGAACAGACCCCGTGGTGTGGAGGGCTGGATGAACAGAGACGTGGAGGGTCGCCTGTGGAGGGGTGGTTGAACAAGAGCGGTGGAGTAGCGCAAGGTGGAGGCCGGATGAACAGGAGCCCGTGGAGGCTGGAAGAGGTCGATGGTAGCCCGTGGAGGCCGGAGGAGGTCGACGTGGAGATGAACAGATCCCGTGGAGTCCCGCTTTGTTGTACGCCACACCCTCCCGATGAAGAGGACCCCGCCTCACTGTAGGAGGTCCTTTTCGGTCTGCTTTATGGCACGCCACACCCTCCCGATCAAAGGACCCCTGCTTAGACCATAGGAGGTCCGCTCTGCCCGCTTTGCGGCACGCCGCACTTCTCCCGATCAACAGGACTTATTTCACCGTAGGAGGTCCGCTTCTCCGCTTTTGCGGACGCCACACCCTCCCGATCAACAGACTCCCCATTTCGACCGTAGAGGTCCGCTTCTCCATTTTGTGATACGCCACACCTCCCGATCAACAGGACCCCGCTCAACGAGGAGGTCCGCTTCTCCTTTGTGCGGTACGCCAGCCCTCGCTACCATCGCATGTTCCATCTGCCTCTCGGCGAACACGACCACGATTCCGCTCCACCCAGCCGTTGGCTCCCACGCTGCCTGCTGCTCCCCATGAACACGAAGCATTCCGCTGTTTCCCCATGAACACGACGCATTCTATTGCTCTCCCATGAACACGCATTTATTTACGACGCTTCTCCGTCTCACCCAGCCATGTACACGAGCCCCGCCAGACATATGCGCGAGTAGGCGTCGAGACCTCGCCCATATGTACACATACGCGGCCATATTTTCTTTTTCTTGCACCTGGCCGCTGTACGACGCGGTACATGCTACGCGCGCTTTACTACGGCTAATGCGCGCTTCTACATCCACCAAAGATATATGTACGCACACGTCACAATCACTGAATGACAACGCTACATACGCTTTGGACCAGGTGGGTCCCGACCGTCGTGCACTTCCTTGCTCGCGAAGATGTAGCTAGTGGGGCCCAGCAGTGGGGCGAATCATTTTGGTTTTTTGCCCGGACGCACTTCCTTGCGCGAAGATGTAGCAGGTGGGTCCCAGCAATGTGGGGCTTAATCATTTTTTTTTTTTGCCCCGACGCACTTCCTTGTACGCGGTGTAGCTGTGGATCCCAGCAATGTGAGGGAAACTTTTTTTCGCTAAATACGGTGGTCTGTCCGTGGGTCCCTCGCCGCCGTGGAGGAATCATTATTTTCCGTAATAAGGAGGCACTTCTTGCTGCGGCCGTGGACCCAGCTGTCACCTCTCCACGACATACCCATGTCCGATGGATGTCGCTCTCAACCACGCTGACCACGCCACGCCGAGAGCACCAGTGGCGGTGGATGACGGCGAGGCCTAGGAAGGAACGACGCGAGCCTGGTGAAGACGCAGTAGTGGATGCCCACGCGAGAGGAGTATGAGGGTTCACCTGCTCGGCCGCGTGTGAGGCTATCGCCGCCGCAGGCTCGCCACCGTGGAATAGTAGGACGGTGAGGCCTTCATGGCAGCACAGCCGCCACGGGAGGCAGGAGCAGCGGCACGACCGCACTGCTTTGGGCGGCTTGAGCAAGAAGACCAGAGGTTGAAGAAGCACTATGGCTGCTGGATGGACATCGACGGTCACCGAGCTAGAATCGTTTATATTGGCTAAGTTGACAAAGCCTCCGTCCCCGCCAACTTAGTAGGCCCATAGTCAGCCTCCCACCAAGGTGGGTCCCAGCTAAAGGTGGGGAGTATTCATTTTTGGGCGAATAAAGAGGCACTTTCAAGGGTCCGAGCCGACAATGAGGGGAACGCTTTTTCGCGAATACGGTGGTCCCGTCCGGTGGGTCCCAGCAATGGGGGAACGTTTTTTCACAAAATAAGGTGGCCCGTATGGTGGGTCCCTCGCTGTGTGGAGGAATAATTATTTTGCTGTAATAAGGAGGCACTTCCTTGCGCCGCTCATGGACCCGTATGTCAGCCTCTCCACGATAGTACTTTTCCGATGGAAGTCGCCGTGACCACGCTGACCACGCCAGGCCGAGAGCACCAGTGGCGGTGGACGACGGCGCGCCTAGGAAGGGACGACGCAGAGCCGGGAAGACGATTAGTGGAAGCCCACGGAGAGGAGTACGAGGGTTCAGTGGTTCGGCCAGGTGTGAGGCCGCCGCCGTAATAACAGGGTGTGGGTGAGTGTAGGGATGGCCTCGCCAGCGTGGGAGTAGTATAGAGGAGAGTCCACGCAAAGACAACCGCCACGGAGGCAGGAGCAAGCGGCACGACCGGGCGCTGCTTTGGGCGGCCGGACCAAGAAGACCAGAGGTTGAAGAAGCACTACGGCCGTTGGATGGACATCGACGGTCAACAAGCTAGAATCGCTTATATTGACTAAGTTGACAAAGCCCTTGGTACGCCTCCAACTTAGTAGGCCCATGTGTCAGCCTCCAAACGGTGCGCCTGATGTCGTGGGAGGAATCATTTTTGCGGCCAAGCTAAGAATATCCGAGATTGAAGAAGAAGACGACATCCGCTGGATAGACATCCAACGCCACCGCCGCTAGAACCGTGTTGACTATAATAAGTTGACAAAGCCTTGCATACGCCACAACTAATTTTTTAGGGATGTGTCACTTAGTAGGCCCACAAGTGTGTGGTAGAGAACTTATAGCCCATTTATGCTTTTGTAAGAATGTACAGCCCATTTTTGAATTCTAATGGAATTTACAACAGCCCATTTACAGCTTGTTAAAAGTACATCCCATTTTCTAGCTAGGACAACGACATAATTTCAACCAACCGCTGAAGACAGAATTCAATAAAATTTCCACATTTTGATGGGATCCAAATATTTTTATCCCAAAATTTCTAGTCGATTAAATATAAATTTGTATTACGAAAATCAGACGAAACATTGCGCGCACAACAATGAAAATTTAAGATTCTCAAAATCCATAAATAATATTTTATAAACTAATTAATATTTTATAAACTAATTTCATGTTTGGTGCATTTTTTATAGTTACTGCCAGTTTTTATAATTACATCCCATTTATTATTTTTAAGCCCATTTTCCTGTTAAGCCTAATGCATCCCTCCTAGGAAAGATTTGCAGCCAATGGGCGGAGAATAACAAGTTGACCTTGCTCGGTATTCCTCAAAAGACGATAGCTGGGCTAGCCATTTTCATCTTGAAAAATTAGTATCCGGGCTGATATCTGACTGGGCTAGACGGGCCACAGCCGCCTAGCTAATACCCTGCTCCTCCGAACAACAACGAAATCATCGCCAAGAAAACTCCGCAGTGGCTCACGCCTCAAAAACACAAATACTGCTCGAGCTTTTGGTCCCAGCTGTCGGCCGACCTTGTGCAATTCTCTCGCTTATATTGACTACATAGGTTGACAATGGTGGGACCGTGATGTCGTGAAACCAGGAGAAAGCAAAAATATAATTGTACATAATAAGGAGGCACTTATGACGTGACGCTATGGCCCTAGTGGGTCCCTAGTGTCATCCACCAAAATAAAGTCATCTCCTGAATCCTCATGTTCGCTGACCATGTTAATAATGCTCGGCGCCACGGCGAAGCGCAACAACTCAAGGACAACAGAGGGCCTCGGCCCTCTACGGAGGTCTCGATACAGCACCGCTGCTCATTCAGAAGCCAGATCATCGGACACCTATGAGCACCTTCGAAACCGAGACGGCATGAAACGGTAAGGTCGCGCTTGGGAGCTTTGGTTTATTTCAAACCTGTATTAACATACAAGTGTAATTTACTCGCCATCGAAACAACACGTAAAATACAGCGAATGAAACCGAGGGCCCGAGGTCCGTAAGTAAAACCGCGGTTACGCGTAATTTGAGAGACCAAGGTATATTTTACGAGCACTACTATATGGATGACATTACCGACGATACATGCACAACGTGTATCATGCCATCCATGGGCAAGGCTGAAACAAAGCAGCTAACGGCTGGATTAGCAATCGTCCGAGTGTCATTCAGCGCTTTTTAACGTGTGTGAAGTACTTCCGATATTCTACTAGTCAAATCGACCAACCAAGCGCCTTCGCCGAGACCATCTGCTTAATTTACAAGCCGCCAGTTTTACAAGCGGTTTTGGTTGGAAAACGACGCATCCAATCACAGCCTAATATCATGAGTTGTTGGAAGATCATATGGTTTCACGCCTAACCTACCCGACTTGTCGATAGGCTATGAATGAAACATCGACGATGAACTTCTTAAGCACGGAAACAATGTAAGAGGATGATCTTCTTAACAAGCAAATCACCGCATTAGATCGACATGCAAAACAATACGAAGCATTATTCTTAGGAGGCACGGTGAACAGCTTGTGATGCCGCATGCCACAACATTCCAAGCTCAACTTTGCAATCAAACACAAGGCCCGCATTACATAGACAATATTCGTAACAAACTCTTAACACAGAATATCTCAGCAGAGTAACTATTTACTTCTAAACCGAACACGTGAATAGGAAAAACACTGACGCCGCTCACAAAGAAGGGCGCCCCACTCAAAAATATCAAATGCATGTCTTCTCGCTAACATCAATGAGCAAATTTTGACAAGGTTTTCCAATCCAATATATTAAACTAACGCCTTCTTGCTAACATCAATGATTAAACTTTGACAAGCTTTTCCCATTCAAAATATGTAATGCCTATGATCGTGGAGTCCTCGAGCTTCTTGTACTTGTTTGGGCACTTTTGCCCAGTGGCACTCCACGGTTGTTAAATTGCCAATGGTCTCTGCAAACTAGTCATGTCACCGGTGTTCAATAATACTTTGTAAAGCTTCTCGGTCATTCCTTCAGTAATGTAGCACAAACAAGGATCGCTTTTTTCTCAAAGTGGAACGACCAACTCGACCCAAAGAATGCAGCAGCTTGCTTTGGACACATTGGCTCCTTTTGTGTAGTTCAACTAAAATCAAGTCGGAATAAAACCGAGCTTTAATTTTGATATCCCCTGTAAGCAAACAATAGGTATAAGGGAAACAATTACGAGAAATAACGTTGATGACTTGTACTCCCGTAAGAAAAGCATCTACCGATCTACTTTATCTTAATGGGAAACAAAGCAGAGAGTAGCAATTCTCCATCAGCAGGATTCATTCATATTGACTGAGACATTATCTTAACAATGCCTTGTTTCAACATGTATAAAGAACGACAAAGCATAAAAGTACCATTCCTAAAACAATGCAACTGATTCATTTTAACAGAGACATTATCTTAACAATACCTTGGTTAAACATGTAGAAAGAACTACAAAGGTGATAGTACCATTCCTAACAAGTGTTGCAGTTTTGAACTAAGATTCAGAGTTAATTAATTCGAGAGTGGCATTGCTTAATTTTACCAGCTGCATTAGATTAACAAAAGCATAAATAGTTCCAGGGAGAGTGGACGCAACAACAATATGTGCTTCCATCTACTTATAAAGGGGGTGATGCAGAGTTTGTTGTAACAAAGTAACAAGCATCATGTTTGGGTTGGTCCCATTTTTGTTCACTACTTAATGGGAAAAGACAGCAATACAATAGCTTCAATTCAACATTTATTTAAAACAGTACCAATACAAGTAGCACAACATCTCAAAGCACACTGCACAATCATGTGGATGAAGGCCTGCACCGACCTTTCATGACACAAGACAAGATAAAATACTAATCTGCCAACACTAATAGGAAATCCAATCTTGTTTTGTGCAACAAGACCAAATCAAGCAGTGTTTCACAGAGCTACAAAATGTCGCAATAGCAACAAGTTGAATAGATATCCTGTTTAAATAGAGGCAAAAAGGAATCAATTATCGCTAATAAAGGAGGATGAAACATGCGCCACAAAATGGTAATCCCGCCAATCCCTAACAAGTGTTGCAGTTTTGAAATAAGATTCAGAGTTAATTCCGAGAGTGGCATCAATTATCGGCTTATAAAGGGGTGATGCTGAATTTGTTGTAACAAAGCAACAAGCATCATGTCTAGGTTGGTCCCATTTTTGTTCACTACGTAATGGGAAAAGACAGCAATACAATAGCTTCAATTCAACATTTATTTAAAATAGTACCAAAACAAGTAGCACAACATCTCAAAGCACACTGCACATCATGTGGTTGGGACCAAGATTTGAAACAACTCACCACGAAGACTGGAAACAAATCTCGATCTCCTTTTGTGCAGTTCCACCAAAATTAAGCAAAGTCACCGGTGTGACATTCAAGTTGAACTGCACAAAACACTCTTAAAACATAAGTGTTTCGAGTAGCGAAGCAAAATGTCACAATAGCAACAAGTTGAATCGATACCCCTGTTTTAACAGAGGCAAAAAAGGAAACAATTACTTGCCAATAAAGGAGGATGAAACAAACGGTGACAGAAAGAAGCATCTAACTTATCTTGGATGGAAACCAAAGTAGGACAGTAGCATTTCTAAAACGGTTGCATTAATTCATATTAACAGAGGCATTCTCTTGAAACAACATTCGTTAAAAAATGTAATTTACTTTTTAATAGTAGCATTGCTTCAATTTTCCGCGCATTCTTAGATTAACAACAAAGAAAATAGTTGTATGGGACATGCCAGCACCATGTGGCCCACACGATAAATGGGTGATGCAGAGTATGTAGCCAAGCAAAGATATATGCGCTGGTCCCATATTTGTTCTCTTTGAACCTTCTTCCTATGTGAGGGCAGCAAATCTAGTCCCGCACAAACCACCCGACCCCCAGCTTCTTTTCCCTTTTCAACAAAGAGATCGGTTCCTACATATGTGTACCGGGTTACCCCTTTTTCCCTTTTCGACCTACAAAGCGGCTGGATAGCCAGCCTATACTACTTTCCGCCCTCCTTTCCTCATTGAACCACGCCCCAGATTCTTGCTCCAGCCCACCGCACACTTCTTTCCTCTTGAACCAAGACCTAGATTCACTACGATCAAAAAGATCCACATGCAGCTAGAGCAATGACGATTTCAAAGAAACTTATACCTTAGGGTCATCCGGATGTGGCAAGGCGCAAGGCGGAGGCCGGATCTGCCCACACCACGCATTTACAATGAGGAAGAAGGGGTCGGTGCCCTCCCAAGACAAAGCGCTGGGTGAAAGAGAACAAAGGCAACCGGCAAAGGATTGCCTCCCTGCCAAGGCGATAGAGTGAACATGCACCTCCTCCCTTCCCAAGGCGACGGGATACGGACGCCCTTCACCACTGTGAGGGGGAGAGAGGACAAGAGGCCAACAGCTTTTTTAGATCCGTGAAGAGAGGGTGAGAGACCGTGAATATAGCAAACCCTAGCAAATGAACGCCGAGCCCAAACAGTAAATATATATGTAGTGCTGCAAGCGTGTGGAGAGTGCAAACCTAGCTAGCAAGCTACGAGGCTCCCGCTATATATATACTAATGTAGTAATGGACTGAGCTCCGTGCCTTCATCAAGACCTGCTTTGGCTATATGATGAGTGAGCCAGCCACATTTTGGGCCCACCGTCATAAATCCAAAGGCAGGTGCACTAAGTCAATGAAGCTGCATCCATATAGTACTCTCGTATACGACTAATATATAGTGGAGTGGTTTTCTTATTCTCTCCATAACAATCATTTTAAATTGTGTAAGTACAAACTAAACTCTTTATTTAATGTACAAAGGAAGAAAACTAGTACTACTCCGATGAACTAACGATCCACGCCCACGCCGCCCCGGTCGCACTTCCTATCCTTCACGTGTGGTACACTACCTCCCTTATGAACAACCACATGCGCCAAATTATCGGAAACGTGTGAGAGTGTGTACAAATAAAGAATTTTAATTTCAATTATCGGAAAGGTTTGAGAGTATTACAAAGTTTGACTTCACCAAATCTAATATGCGGAGTAAATAAAAATGGAGGGCTACTACGTCCATCCGGGTTTTTAGTCCACACCATTTTTTAAATCAAAGTTAATAGCTGGACAAATAAAATTATAGGGGAGCTGGAGACAAAGTTGTGAGAAGGCTTAGAAATCAATACAAAACTTATGCTCTTAGTACCAACGCCGATCCTTCTTCGAGGAAACATTTGGTTCATAGCCAATTGTGTGATAAAATTGCACTAACGTGAAAGACGATCATGCTCCAACGCAACCAAGGTGAACTGACGAAGGATATCATCTTTGTGCGTAATAAGCAAAGAGCAATCGATGGAAGACAGCTTGTTTTTCATTGAAAATCGATCAGCTTCACCAGCCGATGCAACCATGAGGCGCAACCATGAGCATCGATAGGTCATCGTGGTGATGCATCATCCATTTGGCATCAAGTTTGGGTGAGGCACCTATGAAGTTCGACAAATCCTCATTGTGGTCTGCTTTCTTCAAAGAATCAAGCTCGAGGAAGGAAGAACCACGTGGCGAGGATGTGAGGCGGAACAACAATGGCCATCCAATTTTGTGCAGTTCCACTAAAATTGAGGAAGACATGCCCGGTATGGAGACACGATCGCTGTTTCCAAAAATATAAAAAGGGTTAGCAACGACATCTCAATTGTCAATAAGAATTAATTAAAAGTACACCAACAAATGTAAGCATCATAATTATATCTTGATGGGAACTAAACCAGGATACCCGAGAAAAAAGCATTTCTTCATTTAACCAAAGGATAATACTACCACCATATGGACAATGACCGCACAACCACCATGTACTTTTTGTCGAACAACATGTATACCTCCACCGAGGCATAAATCAGGACAACTTTTCGAGTGGCATTTCCTCTATAATAGTACTAGTAGGTGATGTTGACCAGCCGACTAACCCTAGCTACTATGCATGGGGAGCTGGGGAGTAGTCGATAGAAGAAAACCCGCACGCAGCGAATTCGGGAGCTGACCAAGACAAGAAGTTATACCTCGTGGGCGAGATGTTGCTTTAGGCGGCGGGGGATCTTCCCACACGACAGCAGCTAACAAGGGCGCGGAGGATCTTCGTCTCCGCCAGCACGGCTGCTCGAGAGGACGGCGCGATCGTTTCTCCGCGCCGACGGCGATAACATCAACGCTGCACCTCCTCACCTCCCGCAGCGGACGGATTCGCCGGATCTGTGACCACCAAGTGAGAGAGAGATAGAGGACACTATCATCTTGTTTTGATATGGAGAGGGTGAGAGAGCGACGCGAGAAACTCTATCAAACAAGAGGCTATAATGGAGTAAAAAATCTCTCCATAGCAGTGGTTTTAAATAGAATACGCTGCTCTAAAAAAAGAAACGAAAACTGGCGGACAATTTTTAAGGGTCTGTTTAGACACATCTAGATGTGACATAGTTATGTCACATCTAAGTTGATGTCCACTGCTTGTGGTCTATTTTTTTTCCTAGTTTTTTTGTTTCTTGTTGCTACATTATATACTTGTGGGAGCTTAGATGTGATATCCTTAAATAACATCTAGATGTGAATTAGACAAACTGATTTTCTAACGCATCAAGAAAGAAAACTCGATCAAAAACACGCCCGCCTGTGTCGCGAGAGTCGTCACAAGACACACACATAGACATAGACATGCATATCCGTGTTTACGAAAATTCCATTTCCATCTCCATCTCCAATCATATTTGTCCAACTCGCACATTATTTACGTTGTTAATTATATACGCAGCAATATTAACGCATAACATCTCTTGTTTGCGCACGTCCGATCGCTGCCAAGGTCGGTTCTGACCAACCGAACCTCTTCATCACACCGCTACGCTTCCCGCCCAAACGGTCAAGCCGATTCATGCCCGCCAGAGCGGACGCGACCTCTCACCGGGCGCCGCATTGAAGCGGCGCTACGACCGAGAGAGCATCGCCTGCGCCGCTTCCGGTGCACGCGGTTGCTCGCTGCTCAAAGGTCGCAATAGCCGCTAAACATGCATGTAAAAAGTTCTTGGGAGTCCGTATACAGCTAGCTGTCCTCCCTCAACTCGTCAATCTCTTCCAAAGAGTGCTAGTACTCCATGGCGCGATCCATCGACAAGCAGGCGGAAAGTTATCGATACCGGTTTGCGTGAGTGGTATGCCGAGCGACCGCAGGGGTCGAGCCGGAGGAGGGTGAGACACGAACATGACATACGTGATTTAAACGCTGGTTTTGCTCGATGGCGCGATCCAACTAAACGAACGTTGAGTTTTCTCCGCTTCCATTTTTTCTCCTAAAACGGAAACTTTCCACTCCATTTTCATTCCTATTCCAAGGTTGCCCTGCTACAACATTCCATCAAATACAAAGGAAAACTAACACGCATGTCGATGCATCTCAATGATTCACATGATCATAGCTAATATTTACTTCACAACTAAAGAAAAAGTTGTGAGAGCGTACAAAAGAAAACTACCGATGGGGTCACTACGACTTAAACCCTAAACCCTAAACATGATTTAATTCTCCTGGCCGTAGAACTCCGTCAAGGAAAGACGGTTGGCACCTCGGATCATACGATGCTTTTGTGTAGTTCCACTAAAATCGACCCGAGCATCCCCGATGGCAAAGATATTGAAGAAGTGTGATTAGAATAATAGTACTCGCACTAGTTCATGAGACATAAACTCATCACAAGTAGAAGCCGTAGAAGTAGAGAAAGATCGACATGGAGATGGAGCTACGGCAAGGAGCAAGCCGCTCCAAAAGGAAGATGGACTACCGGGACGCCGGGTCTGTAGCTAGAAGGGCGGTTGGGACGCGACATCGCCCATACCGCTGGTGACTTCGATTGGGACGCACTAACTCGTGGGTTTTCCCTCGCCGATGTCGATCTGCTTCACGTAGAACATTGTTCCTTCCCCAGCATGCGGATCAGCCCCGCTGCTCTATGCTTGTGAAGAGAGCAACCTTAGCAAGCAGGCTTGTAGCTTAGGCTCTCTGCTAGTGTATATATAGTGGTTTTTTCTCCATATCAACCATTTTATATTGCGACGTGTCATTCAAGAGTGAAATGATGGTTGCTTCTTCCGACTAACTTATCAGGTGATTTGACTGCCCTTAGTGGCCCCTACACGCATTCCCCTACGTATGCAACACCACACGCATACATGGACGCAAAAACGCGCACGACGCCTCTAATGCATGCATGTCCGAGCACACGACGGAACACACACGGTCACGCTTAAGTGCTCAACCTACACGCATGCACACACATACTCACCGTGGTGAGCTAGTGACCGATAAACACCGGAAAATATATATATTGAGCGCAATGAGCGATTATGAAGTCCATCGACCGTATTTTTACAAATATACAATGATGTATAAAGTATTTATCTCGCTTGAAATTAAGCCATATTAACCGGAGAGGAGGCAGTATGGACTAGCATTACTTTGTTGTGTCCCGCCAACTTGCCGAACGAGGAGAAGGTTGCAGGATCGGAGAAGCTTGCGCCGTGGCTCGCAGGACAAGGAGAAACTTTGACTAATGCAAGCTCTCCTCGCCAAAGCGGTGGACGGCACAGCTTAATTCGTGTCGATTGCCGTAAGCATACACTATACTACTAGTGCTACTATTGTTCGACTTCCTAATAGGAGAACAGCCAAGTTTAAAGTTTACTAGTACTAGTACTACTACTATAGTCTATAAAGGTACGTATTATACTAGTACTAGGAACGGATGGAGGAGCGTCCTGCACTCTTATTATAATTTTAAATGTGATAAAGCAATCTTCAACACATTTGGTTCTCTTCGAGGGTTCTCGCATGTGATAATGGAAGTTGATTGCATGGAACACTCGCCACAATTCTCGCTTAATTCTGGCTCATATCCTGTTACAAATAGTAGCGCTGTAATATTTCCTCTTTTGTTATTCAAGCATGTAAACAGGTCAAGAAACCTTGAGGCGATCTTCGCGCGTAACCGTGCTTGCTGCACTTTGAATGTGGCCGAGAGCTGGCTTGATGAAACACCTGCTTCCTACTTTTTTTATGGGTACCGCCTCCTAGTGACCAGGTCTTGGCTGATCGTCCTAAGAATGCTTATATATGAATAAAGCTCTCTCATTTACCCGCAAAAAGATTAAGCCATATTAACCGGAAAGGAGGGAGTATGGACTAGCACTACTTTTGGTGTGTCCCATTAACTCGCAAAACGAGGAGAAGCTTGCAGGACAAGGTGAAGCTCAGCACGCTTTTGACTAATGCAACCTACCTCGTGGACATGCATCACCCATTCGTGTCGATTGTCGAGGCATACACCTAGTACCCAACATGCGGAGTACCATCATTGTTCGACTTCACGAAGAGGCGAAGAGCTGCGTAGTAGTACGAGTAGTACTACTACTAGAACCGCATGGTGGAGCCGCCCAGCTTTTATTTTTATCTCCGATAAAGTACACGCTTATTCCGGAGAAGGGCGGAAAACGGCAGCCCAACATGTAATGAATGATATCGATCAACCAACCATGCTCGAATATATCTTGGCCTCCGTGCGAGCCCGCTCGTGTGTTCTCGCCTCGCCTCTCTCAAGGAACGCAGGTTGGCTCTTTGTCACAATTGAGATCGGTTTTCACACTCCTGTCCCACATGTTAGTGATATGCCAAGAGGAGGTGTTGACCGACCGCCATACGCTGCATTTGGTTTTGCACCTTCATACTACTCCTCCTCCGCTACACTTTGCTAATGCGCGCTTCATTATGATGCATTTCTCTCAATGCATTTCCACCACCAGAGAGACTTTAGACGGTTTGGTTTAATGCTCAATTAATTAGGCGTGGTAACCGCAATCAAGTCCACAATTTTCTCTCCATGTACTGTACTACTACGGAGTGGTAAGTGCATGCATGTGTGTACCGGGTGGAAGCACTGCATGCATGTGTGTAATGTGCTATAACTACTAATGCTATTTTTCAGCCGGTCGCTAGTCGCTTTGGTCCCACAGATTTTTTTTTTTTTTCCTTGCCGATGTATAAACAGTGACGGATGGAGTAGTATGAGCGGATTCAAAGAAGAGCGTATTGATGGTTGCTTCTTCAGAGCAACTTACAAAGGGAAAGGTGGGGCTTATGATTTGACTGCTCATTACTCACTATTAATGCGCGCAACGACCGGGCTGAGTCTCCCATGCGGTTGTGCACTACCCTCGGTTCTTAAATATACTCCGAGTATATTTGTCTTTCTAGAGATTTCAACGAGTGATTATCAAATATTTGTCTTTTAGAGATTTCAAATGGACTGCACATACGGATGTATATATATATTTAGAGTGTAGATTCACCATTTTGCTCCGTATGTAGTCACTTGTTGAAATCTCTAGAAAGACGTAATAGAATATTTAGGAACGGAGGGAGTACACATATGGGCAAAATGAGTGAATCTACACTCTAAAATATGCCCGCTTGAAATTTGTAAAAGACAAATATTTAGGAACGAAGGAGTATAATTTTGTGCATGGCACATGGACCCGATGATGAAGAGGCTTCGCAATGCTATCAAGCTTCCATCATTTGTTTACATAATTGACGACTATACAAATAATTTTCCAGCGACATGAAATTGTATAATGGTGTGAGCTTTCAGCTTTTGTTTCGTGTGTCTTGCCATCGATGCTCTTTCGAAACAATAAAAACTAACTTCCTTGTTAATGCATGTCAATTATTAGCAGATCGAGCTAATAATTACATCACAATCAAGACAGAGTTGTGAGAAGGTGTTAAATTAAAATTGATCCATGCTTTCATTGGCGCAACGCCCCCCACTGCCTAAATCAACAAGGCATGTTGGAAAAAGTAGCTGTCTCGAGCATGCAACATTCCGATCATTTTGTGCAGTTCCACTAAAATAGAGCTGAGCGCCCCTGTTCCAAAGATATTAAGTGTGATTACGATAATAGAGGACTGCTGATGAAACAATAAACACACAAATAGAAGCCGGTCACCTTTGCGCCTCTCTTAAGACTAACTAGTTGGAGAAGATTAGGCTCGGAGTTGGATGAGGAGGATAGAGCAAAACCAATCTCCCTTTGTGCAAGAGCACTGAATGTAGAGACGCTGTCTGCAGTGACATTTATACAACCGCACAAAACACTCTTAAGAAAAAAGTGATTTGTGCAGTTCACCAAAAGGTCGAATAGCAACGAGGTGAAATGGATAGCCCTGCTTGCAAAAAAGAGGTAGAAAGGAAACAATTATCGCCAATAACAGTTGATGACACATGCCATTTGGCAACGGGTTATGTTTGTCTAAACGGTGTGAGGACGAGAATGCAATATGGAAAGTACGCTGACGAGCTACGTTTTGGGCAAAGAACTATGGAAGATCCACATGCAGCGACGCGGCAAGACGAGAAGTGGAGCAAGGCCGAGGGGATACCCGAGGTCGCCGGATGTAACTAGGTGAGCGCGGCGCGGAATCACGAGCAGGTGGCGAGGGCTCTGCCGCTACGGGAGCTTGGTCGAGAGAACGGCGGTACCGCAGATCGACGCGGTTGCCTTGGTGCCGCCGAACGGAGAAACGATGCACTTCCTCCCTTTCCCGGCGGACGGATGCGCCGGATCGTGACCAACGGTGAGAGAGAGAGAGCCACCGCGATCCCTTTCCCCGGCGGACGGGATGCGCCGGATCGGACCAACCTGAGAGAGAGAGAGGCCACCGCAGCCTTGTGTGAGATACTCAAGAGCGACAAACCAGCACGCAAGGCTCCATTGTATATAGTGAGCGGACTACCTTTTTCTCCATAAAAATCGCTTTTATATTCTGTGTACGTGCCATTGAGCGCTATAACTTTATTTAAAATAACGCGGCAACGCCAAGTCAAACTTTGTTTCAGGCAAGGTGGTACATGCCTCCCTAGGTAAACAACCGCCACAGCATTCAAATTAGCACGGGCTGCCATTTCAGAAAGAAATGAGCTCCACTGTACCCGCTGGTGTGGCTAGGCACGAAGCGTGAGTACATGCACGGTGCACCTATTCTCTCTGTATACGTACACCACCCACGTGGGTTGTGAGAGAGATACAAACCTAGAGAGATATAGTGTGGGTTCTGAGAGTTTTTTTGGGGGGCAATCAAAAATGTAACATATGCAATGTGTGAAATAGAGTCCTGATATAACATATATATAGAGGGGCGATCCACGAGAAGAGAGTGGAGGTATCATCGGCTTGAGGTGTCCATAGAATCAAAAGAGGGATGATGTGTGTGTGCACGCCGATCGATAAAGAGTGCCATCGAATTTGTGTGTGCCCACGCCAAAGATATAGAGTGGCTGGCCTACTAGAACGTGAGAGGGACATGTGCGCTTTGTCTCGTGGCATGGATACCTACCGCAGCGCCGACTATCGTGGTGTGGTGGGGAAGAGGGAGGCCCAATTAACTATAGAGGTACAATGGCTGGTATATGTGTGGAGGAGGAGAGAGCCTACCTCATGTATTAAGGAGATCGATCTCATGTATTAAGGGAGATCGACGCATCCATGCATATGTGCAGGAGAGGAATAAGGTTGGGAGAGACAAAGCTAGAGTGTTGGAGGGGTGGTAGTGGAGTTGCTTCTAACAAATGGTGGGATAGGCTTGCAGACAAATGGAGGGCACGCCCAGCAATATCAATAAGAGAGGAGATGGCTGCTTGTTGTCTCTGCACGCATGTGTGAGAGACGGGTCAGAGGCATGCACGAATGATGAGGGGGACGATGGCTGTGGTAAGCGACATAACTACATAGGAAGATCAATCGCCTTTGTTAGAGAAAGGAGAGACATAACTTGTGAGGTACGCCGATCGATGGGGGGTAGTTAAAGCTCCATCTAGGTATATGTTGGGAGATCGATCGGTATACATGCATGTGTGTGTTAGAAGCAAATGAGGCACGAGGAGAAGGATAGAGAGAGAGGATGCATGTAGGAGGTGGTACGAGAGGCATACTATATCGAAGGGGGAGGAGGTGTGAGTACGAGAACGATGAAAAGAGAGGTGGGAGGAGGCATGGACGGTGACAAGAGAAGAGGGAAGCTTGTTTGTGCTAGGACACCTGGCTAGAGAGGCATATCGATCGATGTGTGCCAAAGAAGGAGCTGGGGGCCTACACACCGTGGGTGAACGACCTAAAGTGAAAAGACTAATTTGTGCGATGGAGCTAGAGAATGCCGAGGGAGGGTGAGAGGATGCGCGCGTGCATGCACAAGAGAAAGTTAGCGCTAGCTACAAAGATAAGAGGGTTGTGTGGGTGTAAAAGACTAATAGAGATCATATATACTTCATTATAAAAAGCTAATTCGATATTTGAAGAATTTATCATAGTGTTTTAAACCGACGCATGTGTGAATATATATAACGTGATACACATGGTGTGTTTATGAACATGTTATACTACATTTAATATATTTTATCTCTACTCTTAAAAAAACGGAGTTGTTGATGATGGTGTGCCTCGCCATCCCGCATTATAGGTCATCCGATTTATATCTGGCGGATAGCAAGGAAACTATGATGGTTGAAGTTGGCAACAATCATGATTGTAGATTCTTATTGAAATAGAGAAACTAATTCAAATTTAGTTCAATTGCAGCGGTAGTATAGACATTTGGAATGCACTAAAATGTTGGTATGAGTAGGTTACATGCATTATACAGCAAGCTTAAAAAATTTAATCGGACATAACATGGATTTATATATTCTCCTTCCATCTATATAGGGCGAATGAGATTTTAAGACCGCTTTGACTATTGACAAGATTAATAGTACATGACATGCACAATGTGAAAATTATATCATTGAAAGAACCTTTCATGCATTTGGGTTAACGTGTGCTTTGTGTAAGTTGCATGTCATATATCATTGCTCTAATATTTGGTCAAAGTTAGCATCAAAAACGCATTAGGCCCTATATAGATGGAAGGAGGGAGTAGCTTTGAATAGCATTTGTATAGTAAAACGGGCAAGACTCTCTTTGTGTGGTGTGAATAGTTTTATTTTTTTGTTTTTTTTTGGTTGAGGGAAGTGCTAATTGATTTGGTACGCATAAGTACAATATTACTACACGTTAGGCTTGTCCCTAAAATTCAACCCGCTGCCTTGTTATATCCCAAAATTCAGATATCGTGCCCCAAAACTGGCGCTTTCACAACCCGCGCTTTGCTATCCCGAAATTACAACGCTGCGAAAACTCCCTCCACCTGCCAAATCCCGACACGCGAAATCCCCTTCTAACCCTCGAGCCGAAGGGCCGCTAGTTCAAATCGTGGGGGTACTTTTGTAACACACCCTACATTTTGGACAAGCGCCCCTAAGTCATGCTTCACCCTCCCATCGCCTCTTTTCGCCATTCAAATCCTAGGCCGCCATAACCTCTCCGCCTCCACCACCTAAACCCCACCTCCTCCTCTCCGCCACGTCACCGCTGCTCACCGGAGTTTCTTCCCCGACGACGCCGTTCACCGCAACAGCTCGACGTCCTCCTCCACCTCCCCGGATGAGGATCCGTCATCCATCTCGCCGTCTCGCGGTTCACCGCCGCCTGCCCTCCACCTCCAAGGAGTTGCTCGACGATCGCCGTCTCTATCGCGGGTTGCTCCATCCCCACAGCCGCCACCTTAACCTGCTCCACCGAACCGAAGCATTCTCACCGACTTCTGGACGAAGCCGAGGCCTACTAGGCGCCACCAAAGAGGTTGTACACTCATCGTGATCGCACCTTCTCCTTAACTCGACCTCCGGATGCCGACGGTGCTCCATCCCGCACCTCATGGAGCGGCTACCTTGAAGCCGACGCCGCATGACATCTCCACGGCGCTTCCCCTCGGCGAGGCCCTTCGCGGGCGGCCATACCAGCCGGATCATCGCCGCCTCGCTCGCCGCCGCCTCGGCCGCCGCTGCCCGCCTCGCCGACGCTGTCGCTGCCTGAAGCTGGCCGCCGCTTTCTCCTCGTCAGGTCCGCCTGCCTCGATTAAGCCACACTGCATCGACTGAATCGACTTTTGGGTCACCGATTTTAGGGGTTGGGGGGCTCGCCAAGAGTTAAGGAAGAACCACCCAGCAAGGGACGGGCTCACGGAGAGGTACCCCACTATCTATCTTAGGGTTCAGGGGGGGGGGGCCTAGAGGGCTGGCTGGGCGGTGGCGAAGTTGTTTGGGCGGCGAGGCGGCGCTGGGCCGGGCGGCGGGCTGGTGGTGGTGGCGTGCTCAGTGGGGGTGCAAAGTTGAAGATGAACTGCAGCCCTCCCTAAACTACATGTCAAGTGCCTCCGCTACCATTATGCTCTGGGCCGACAAGAGTATCAGATTCCACAAGAAATTTCAGTTTCGATAGTTAAGTTCAGAGTCAACAGTTTTTACCTCATCTGCTGTAGTCGTGGTTTTTGGTGATGTTAATTTTACATCCATTTTACATCATCTATTGAGATGCTATTAGAATCCCACTTGAGATTGACGATGTCTGCCTTGTGCTGCTTCAGCCTTGACGCCTTACGGCTCACCGGAGCTGCTCCAACGACGTAACGATCCATCACAATAGAGCAGTGTCCTCGACGCCGCCTACAGATTCCTCGATCTTCCTCCACCTCCGACAGCCACCGCTCAACTGCCTTCAAATACCAACCCAATGATGCCGAGGTCGCACACGGCCACGGCATAAAGAGGTTGTACACTTGTTGCATCACTTATTACTATACATTCACGCCGATCCATTAGGGCTATTTTGGTTCAACGAAAACGCCGATCCACTGTTGTTACCATCACTCTAAATTTCTGCATGCTCTCCTTACATAATCTCACCATATATTTTTCATATGCATGTCGATATTGTAACACAATCATTTTATGCTGCGCAATACAATGTCATGCAGACATCGCCCATGGTGGGTTCAATGGCAAACCCTCCCCACCCCTCTCCGTGATTGTAATCCAGAGGAAGATATCTGTTCGAGGCGATCTGCATCAACGACCACTCCTATTTACCCCCAAGGTGTTTGTTTCACCTTGGCATGATGATGTTAGTCATATCATGCATATGTTGCCTTGCAAAGGCCTACTTTTGACATCATATATGTCATCTGCTTAGTTTAGACATGTTCAGTAATGCCACCGCTTAGTTTCTATATCATATATGGGAATTATGCGCCTCATGTCTTTAGCCAGCCATAATATATGTGAAATGTGCAATGCCATCCTGCTTAACTGTGCATCATATATTTGAATGATATCTTGCCCATCCTTTTCTTCATTACATTTCCATTTGTCGACAATGTTTGTACATTAAACTACTCTTCCTGAATCAGCCATTTGGGTGGGAGATGGAAAATCTGAGGAAAACAAGGCCTTCAGAGCGCATAAAGGGTACCGTCAAGCAAGATCTTTGTTGGGTCCCGATAGCTCCTCGTAGATGGATTCAGAGATGATGACCAGTCCTATTCCCCACCGAGGTGTATGCTCTAACTTGGCACGGTTATATCGCTTCATATCATGCATACAATGTCTTGCATTGCATAGTTTAGACATCATATACACAATATTCAACACCATGTTCTTAGTTCACATCATATCGAATGCCCTCTGCTTAGCATATAAATCACATATGTGAATTAAATGATGCGATCCTGATTACTTAGATAACATGTAGGTGAATTATGTCATGCGATCCTGTTTAGTTATTCATCATATCTTTGAATTATGTTATGCTATGCTATCCACTTTAGATAGACATCATATATGTGAAATTATGTCATGCTATCCGCTTTAGTTAAACAATATACATGTCAACTATTTCATGCCCTTTTTTCCACACTATCTATTGCATCTGTTTCTCATACAATGTCTCGACATTCAACTATGTTTCCTGCTTATCATCCATTTGAATTGGAGCGGTGATGATTCAGCGGAATAAAACACGGTCTTCAATAAAACAAGGCTACCTCTTGGTGGAGATAGCACCTCGTTGTACATGCACAAGAACCAGCCCTACCACACATAACCCAAACTCTCGCAGATTGTACCCCTACCGCGATGGACAGAGAACCAGCTTCACCTAATCTAACCCCAACCTCACCGAGTAACCCAGCCTCCTTGACACAAAGACCATCTCCACCACAAAGCTCCCAAACAAGAGCAGTTAGTAAGGCAGCTCCAAGGCCCAAAGGGCCAAGATTATCACGGCGAACCCCTAACTCCACCAGCTAGTACGCCTTATTCCGGGAGGAAGCACAACCAGCCAAATGTAGTTTAGCATCTATCGATTTGATGTTGTTAAATCGTATGTGCGTATCTTCCCATCTTGGAAATATTATAATCAAGATGAAGGAAAATGCCGCCAGTGTGTTTGTCCGTGAGTTATGTGTAAGTAATGTTATTCATGGCAATTACTTTGCTTCGTCCCATACATCCTACCTCCATGATGGTTATAATACAGCAAATTTTCCCATTTTTCTTATAGAGAAGGACCGATTTGGAAACTCGGATGAGGTAACTCAAGCTAATACTCTCGCTATCTTCAAGAATGCTTGGTGGCAGATCGGAATTACCTCAAGAAAACGATTTCACCGCAAAGAAACTCATCAAATTCCTTACGCTCGTGAGACACATTTTACCGACGATGACTGGAACGCCTTTGTTCTCAGATCGTCCCAACCAAGAATGTGGTAAGGTCTATGAGCTCATTTTCTATTTTTAAGTATTTTATTCTTGTGTCTTACTGTGACTTTGCTCATGTAGAACAAGTGCTCAAACCTGAAGAACAATGTTCTAATTTAAGATTCCATTGCTATCATAGTTCAAAAAGCGCTTAGGCGTTAATTGTGTGTTTTACCACCGCTTTGCGCTTTATCGACCAAAGCGCATGCTTATGCAGTTATACATGATTATGAGTTATGCGCAATGCGCTTTGCCAACGCCTAGAGCCTAGCGCGCTTAAGCGCCTCTTAGGCGCGCTTTTTTAACTATGATTGCTTTGCTTTGTATCACTGTATTTACTCATACAAACTTATTTTTAAATTGAAGGATCCAATCAAACTCCAATGGCACAGAAGTATGTTCACGCATGTTTCTTTAACAGGTTTGCTCTTATCAATAGCTCTGTTGATTTCAATTTCAATTGTGTATACAGTTGACTTTCATATCATGCACATTACT
>JAHIAM010002027.1:0-29000 GCA_021605205.1 Aegilops longissima | reverse complement strand
GTAGTTGAGGTAGTACCTATACCTGTTATTATCAAACCTTTGGGAGTTACTTCTACGTTTGCTTATTATGCCATGCTATGCTCATAGACGTGGATTGGGTTGGAGTGAATATCCATGACAAATGTGAGAATGATAATTAATGGTTTATCTAAGGTGGCAACTTAAACACACATCTGGGGGGATTGGGGCACCTGGCTATTCCAGGATTTGCCTATCAAGGCACCTGGGTAGACAGGATTTGCCTGTATTTCTTCGGACCGCCACCTAGGCTCAAAGGGATCATGAGATTATTCAAACTAGAAACTTCCGTAGCAGCCACAAGCCATTATGGGCTCGCATAGTTGACTAAGTTGTGCGAACTCTTACGGGTAGACTAGAAGATGTAGGGGAAAGTAGGTGTACCGGTCTACCCACATGTAAGGTGCTAGTGCTTCTGAAAGACTATGTCTCGGTCATCCGTTTCTCAAACATCATGAAGTGCGAGAAATCAAACGGAGGCGATAGAGTCTTGTGGGGAAAAGTGCGCAAACCTCTGCAGAGTGTACAAACTAATCATGGTTAGCCGTGTCCCCGGTTATGGACAATCTTGAGTATCTAGTTCTGGATTATCCTGTTGATCTCATCACGTTACTTAATATAATTTGTTTGGGTTTAATGAGTACTTTTAATTGGGATTGAGGATGCTGTCAACCATTCTCAATGTTCAACAACCACCATGATAGTTAAATAAATTTATTCCTTTGAAGTAGGGAAAAATTGGCTTTTCGCAAAACCTTATAACCATAGAGCTTTTCCACCAGCCATATATGCATGTAGTATAGGCTTATTCCTTCATTACTCTCTATGTGTTACATTGCCAACATATTCCATGTGTCACCCATTTTGGGCTGCAACTTTTCATGTTGCGACTTTCGCATTTATGAGTAAGTGATACGTTAGGGTTACGATTTCCTATACTCAACTTTGGCGTTGGTGTTGATGGGAATCCACAACCTTGTTGCTTCCGCTATTTTTGGATTGAGGTAATAGTATTTACGCTACTTTATACATGTGATTTACCTCTGTTATAAATCCTTCGAGTACTGTGTGTGTCAGCATACCGATCCAGGGATGACACATAAGCACAGAGACTTGACCCATTTGGGTCGGGTCGCTACACACCCACAACCCCTACTTCTACATATACTGGACCAATTACTCGAGCTCGCGCACGCCAATTAAATTATCAGGTAT
Source organism: Aegilops longissima (assembly GCA_021605205.1). Classification (NCBI taxonomy): domain Eukaryota; kingdom Viridiplantae; phylum Streptophyta; class Magnoliopsida; order Poales; family Poaceae; genus Aegilops; species Aegilops longissima. The sequence continues at coordinate 27,767 of JAHIAM010002027.1, read as the reverse complement.
TTTCGTTCTTGGTAATGATTCTAACGTTCATGAGAATATGATGCTGCCTAAATTGGATACATTTGTTTTGCTTACAAATGAAGGGTCTGGCATGGATAAGAGGGATGAACACTGGAGCAAGACCAAGCATGGAGATGATGGCATGCCTGCAGGATGCTGCTAACGCGACACTGCGTTTAGAGACCCTTTGAGAAACTCTGTGCGATGCCATAATCCCAAATAGTGTTGTATGAAAACCGTCAAAAAAGGTGAAAATGTTTGCGATGGAGGATGCATCAAACACGGTTCAGATTTTAGTTGCGTGTGCGATCCAGGGCATACGGTTCAGTCCAATGAACTGTTTGCGATGAGGCGGAACAAAATAAATGGACAGTCTTATGAAGGCGTGTGCGATATAGAGCATACGGTTCACTCGGATGAACTGTTTGTGATTAGGCCACACAAAAGAAATGGGAAGCTAGATGAAGGTGTGTGCGATATACAGCATGCGGTTCACTCGGATGAACTATTTGTGATTAGGCAACACAAAAGAAATAGTCAGCCAGATCAAGGTGTGTGTGATTGAGGGCATACGCTTCAGAAGGATTAACTGTTTGCGATTAGGCAACATAATAGAAACGGGTAAGCTTGATCAAAGTGTCTGCGATTGATGGCATACACTTCACATGGATGAACTCTTTGCGATTAGCCACAACAAACTGAAACAATTAGATATATCAACGTGTGTGCGCTACACGGGCACACCCATTCTAATTAAAAGAAGCGTTTGCGATGGTAATAACGAGCGTGCATGATTGTTGGAACAAGACGTGTGCTGACATTGCCTATTACGGTACACCCTATGGTGCAAACGCCACGTAGGTGGCCGAGAGGGCGTGCGTGCTCACGTTACGCCTTCCGAGAATAGTGCTGCACTTATAACCGTCAGTAAAGTTTGAGCATGCGTCCCGTCACAATTTTTTTAGAAGAACAGGGAGGCCGCGTCCCGTCACATTCCAAATTGCAAACCTGTTCACACCGATCAAAACCTAAACGGTTTCCCACTTAGGAGTGTATTACTACGTGGTTATAAATACTACTACTCAAAGATGACTGCACATTCCTCCTCAACTCCTCATCCACAAAAAGTCAAAAACAAACAAGTCATTCATCATCGTTCCCTTGCGTCCGCCATGGCCAGCGTGAGTTCTGGGTCCAGAGATTGCCACCAGGGAGGGGCGAGCCTCGAAGCAAGAGCACGGGAGATGTCCCGCCTCACCGACATGTCCCTCCGCACGGCCGTAGCAGCAGAGAGGTCCCGTCGCGCCGCCGAAGCAGCACAGAGGACCCGCCGCACCGTCGATGCAGTAGACTGGTCCGGCCGCGCCGCCAAAGCTGAAGAGATGTCCCGTCGTGCCGCGAATGAAGCAGAGATGTCCTCCCTTACAGGCGCAGGCGTGTCCTCGTCCTTTGGCAGATGGATAAGATCTCCAGGTGGGAGAGATTGCAGGATGGCCTGATAGCCTCGTTTGAACAGTCTACCGACGTCATCCGGCAACTAAATGAGAGCAATGCAAAGCTCCGGCCGAGCGGCGACTCGCCGAGGGTGAAGATCGCTCGAAGTGCAGTAGCAGCAGAGAGCACCATTGCCTTGTTGAAGAGGACCGCGCCATCGCCGAGAAACTTATGGACGAGAATAACAAAGTTGTGCATCGAGCGCAGAAGGCTGGTGGAGGAATCCGTGGATGCTCTCAAGCAGGTCTTGAGGACAAGAAAGAGCTCGTCGCCGCCGCCATGGAGACTAGTTCCTCATGCCTTCAACAAAGCATCAAGAAAGTAGAGATCGTGAGCCGCATCATTGTCTTCCTTCTTCTTTTGCTCTTGTGTATTTCGGGCGCTACGCATGTGGCTTTTTTTTAATTATGTTTCTAAATATGTAAGACAATTATTATGCATCACATCGCCCTTATATTCATCATGCTTGCTATAAGTCGTAGTCGATGCTATATAGGTCCGTCGGATCTACATCAAGATCCGTGCAAAACTTTCTTTTCAGATTTTCATTTTTCTCTTAAATCTCAGTCCAGTTGAGACATATAGCCACACCAGAGAACAGGTGCTCGGCGCCATTAATGGAGACGTTGGGAGGGAGGTGCGTGGCGTAGCGGTCAAAGGCTCTCCTCCCGATGAGCACGCGACAGGTCCGATCGACGCCTCCCTGTGACTCAAATAGCTACTCCGCACGCCACCTCCTAGCCAATAAAAAAAGGGGACGCGTGGCCGCACGTAATTGGTAAGTCGAACGCCCACGGTTTCAATAATACTTGTGTTTCCGATTTGTAACGTGACAACACTTGTTCCAAAATGACTTTGTTAATTGTTAATGTGTGGGCCTTCGCAAATCAGACAGAAAAATTACCACAGCATGTTGGTTCCATGTCATGAGACCATGCCAAGTTTCATGATTTTCAGGCGTGTTTTGGAATTACAGGAATTAAAAAAACCAAGTTTCTCAATCTTTCCGACCGAGCCACGACGCCCATATGTTTGAATTTCACTCCCATCTCTTGCATGGGACCTAGAAATTCACCCAAGGACACACATGTGATTTTTCAAACAACTTTGGTGCACTGGAGCATGTGCTTGTAGCTCAAATTTGAATTATGCACATTAAATGCCCAGAACCTCGATTAATGTATAAAAAAGGCCAAACGAACCCAGAATAATTCCAAAATTTAGCACGGTACTTCTATTTGGTCTAATCTGGCTGTGTAAAAAATATAAGGCGGGAGAAGGCAGTGTATGTATGTCGCTTCAAGACACGGAGGTGACACGCCCTCCTAACCACGAGCCTTCTTGAGGGAAGCTCGTTTGCAAGAAGCTTACACCAAAGCTTGTCCCAATTCGGCCAAAAATATTATCGCAACATGTTGGTGCCATGTCATGACACCATGCCAAGTTTCATGATTTTCAAGCGTGTTTTGGAATTACAGGAATTAAAAAACCAAGTTTCTCAATCTTTCTGGCCAAGCCAAGACGCCCAGATGTTTGAATTCCACTCCCATCTCTTGCATGGGACCTAGAAATTCACCCAAGGACACACATGTGATTTTTCAAACAACTATGGTGCACTGAAGCACGTGCTTGTAGTTCAAATTTGAATCATGCACATTAAATGCCCCAAAACTCAACTAATGTATAAAAAAGGCCAAACGAACACGGAATAATTCCAAAATTTAGCACGATACTTCTATTTGGTCTAATCTGCCTGTGTAAAAAAATTAAGGCAGAGAAGGCAGGTATGATGTCGTTTCAAGACACGGAGGTGACACGCCCCCTCTCGAACCATGAGCCTTCTTGAGGGAAGCTCTGTTTGCAAGAAGCTTACACCAAAGCTTGTCCCAATTCGCCAAAAAATTATCGCAGATGTTGGTGCCATGTCATGACACCATGCCAAGTTTCATGATTTTCAGCCGTGTTTTGGATTTACAGGAATTAAAAAACCAAGTTTCTCAATCATTCTGGCTGAGCCACGACACCCATATGTTTGAATTTTATTCCCATTTCTTGCATGGGACCTATAAATTCACCCAAAGACACACATGTGATTTTTCAGCAAACTTTGGTGCATTGGAGCATGTGCTTGTAGTTCAAATTTCAATTATGCACATTAAATGCCGAGAAACTCAATTAATGCATTAAAATGCCAAACGAACCCGGAATAATTCCAAATTTAAACACGACACTCATGTACTAGTTGCATGTTCACTGTATGTAAATGCTCTAGCAATTCAAACATCATTCTTTCCCTCTGTAACACCATTTTGTGTTTCAAAAAAATCAGGTATACCACAAACAGTTTACTATAAAGAATCATGTGGGATGCGGTATAAAATATCTTGGCGCACCGTCTTGTCTGGCTTACGTGGGAAGCTTCGTCGTCTACATTCCACCGCCCCCACTTAAACCACAATTGCGCGCCAGTTTCTCGCGGCACCGAGTGAAATTTTTTTGCCACCGCGGAAATATCTATTTCCCCACCCCTCCCTCCTACCAAAAGCCACATTTCCATTGTTCCTCCTTGCTTTCCAAGCTCAAACCTTCACTGCTGCTTACTGAAAGCTCATCCTCCTCACCGGCGACCCTTCTTCTTGCAGCGCCGCCTCCTTGCCGGCTACCCTTCTTCTTGTAGCGCCCGCCTCCCTCCGACGACCCTTCTTCTTGCAAATACCGCCTCCTCGCCGGGACCCTTCTTCTTCTTCGCTGCCCTCGCGATATGGTCAGGTAATCCACACCCCACCCACACCATCCTCCTCCTTTCCCGTCCCACATGCCCTGACTGACGGAGCGACACCTTTCACCGAAATCACTGCCCCCTCCTCCAATTAAGCGCCGCCCACATCCATTTTACATGAAGTATAACATGGAGCTGAGTAGCATGCGGCCGCAAGCGCGAGTGAGGTCGCTATGGCTAACATGTGTGTCGATCGCCAGATCTTGGAGGAGCACCTCATCTTCGAGGCCACCGTCGACACCGCCGCGCGGTTGTCTACTTTAAAATATAGTTCGTGATGTTTTCTTGAGGCCACCGACAGTGACTTCTAGTGATTTGTCCTCTGCAATGTTAATATGCAATCTGATGTTCAGTTAACAGTTTGGTCCTCTGAAATGTAATGTTCAGTTAACACTTTGGTCCAACAATTGCTACATTTTGTTGTACTGTTCTCAAGCATTCTTTATTTTGTTAACTGTCTTATCTTCTAGTACATGTTTCTATTCTGCAATATCGTGCTCAGTTAACTATTTTGGTTCATTTGGTCTGCTGTCCATTTAACTATTTGGTTCAGTTCTGCAATTTGATTTTCATTTGCTGTGGGTACAATTTTGTATTGTTATGCATGTGACACCAATCGAATTTGGCTGTACTCAATACATATTCTACTGATAGTATGTCAACTCTCAGTTAACCTAATAAAGATCTTCCTTATGTGTGTTGCAGGGAAACAATGAGAGACACTGTGGTTTACCATCGAGGTTTGTTCAAGCAGGGTCCTTTGGCTAATAGCACATTATTGTGCAGTTGCAGGAACCATTATAATATTTAGGTTTCTTACAATTTGGTCTTGCACATGTAGGTCCTGTCTGTCGAGGCTTAGACCCACTGCTCGACACATTTTGCATATGGGAAAATGAGATGTCCATAATATCACCAAGTCAAGAAACTCGTAAAGATTGTTAGGATGAAGAAACTTGCATTTAATAACAACAAGATCTTTGTTTGCACAATGAAGAAGACATCAGTCAACTATAGGATGGTACCAACTCTTTTACCTTGTTTTTACCCCTTGCGCCATTTCAAAATTTGCAACAGTGATTTATGCATAGCTTTTTTTCAGTACTTTTCAAAGCTGATCATTGATGATTACCTCTCAAACCATCTGCATGGTCAAGAGGCGAGGAAGGTATTCATTCAACACCCACGGTAAAATATTGATGTCTTGCTGAAGAGGATGAAGGTTGGGCGGGCAATTATCCATAGCCACTGGCCTAAAGTTGCAAGGACATTCAACATCACTGAAGGCTCAATATTTGCCTTCCGCTTTTGTAGTTTCCCTGGTGAGGTTCATCTGTCTATTTACCGTGTATGATGCTACTTTCCAAAGGTTTTTGATGCTGCATGTGAAACTTGGTGCTGTTCTGTAATGGCGTAACTGAGTGCCGAAGCTATCTGATGTAATTCGATTATGAAATCCTGGTTACTTTTATATGGATATGAAATATCTGGCGTATTTTATAAGAAATATCAGTTTGATTAGTACATGGATTATCAATAATAGGATAATTACCCTACTTATTAGGGTTTTCTATTGCAAACGGTTACTCAAACAGCACTGCCGGCGATGAACTCAAACAACCCGCACGGTTTCTAGAAAGTAGGCGTGTTCGATCAACTAACAATCACACACAGCTTTCGACAGTGAACTGTTTGCATTAGGCTACCTTGCACAGATATTTCCACAAAAAAGAACTGTGTGGGATGTACATACCTACGAAAATGATTTTCTGGGATTCACCGTGTGGGATGTACATACCTACGGAAACGATTTCTGGGATTGACCGTGTGGGATGAACATACCTACGGAAATGATTTCTGGGATGCACCGTGTGGGATGTACATACCTACGGAAATGATTTATGGGATTCATCGTGTGGGATGTACATACCTACGGAAATGATTTCGGATTCACCGTGTGGGATGTACATACCTATGGAAATGATTGGTTTCCATGCCTCGCCTGATCACACACGGCCCTGTACTGGGTCCCACGAGGGCCTATCACCGACGATTTCGAGTCATGCGGAAGGACTCTGCCGGTGTCAAAACCGCGATCTTGGGTAGGGGGTCCCGAACTGTGCGCCTAGGCGGATGGTAATAGGAGACAAGGACACGATGTTTTACCAGGTTCGAGCGCCTCGATGGAGGTAAAACCCTACTCCCGCTTGATTAATATTGATGATATGGGTAGTACAAGAGTAGATCTACCACGAGATCGAGAGGCTAAACCCTAGAAGCTAGCCTATCGTATGATTGTTGTTCGTCCCCTACGGACTAAAACCCTCCGGTTTATATAGGCACCAAGAGGGTTAGGGTTACATGAGTCGGTTACAATGGTAGGAGATCTACATATCCAGACGCCAAGCTTGCCTTCCACGCCAAGGAAAGTCCCATCCGGACACGGACGAAGTCTTCAATCTTGTATCTTCATAGTCCAGAGTCCGCCAAAGGTCATAGTCCGCTATCCGGACACCCCTAATCCAGACTCCTCAAGAGCCCCCGAACCAAGCTTCAATGACGACGAGTCCGCGCGCATATTTTCTTCGGCATTGAAAGGCGGGTTCCTCCTCCAATTCTTCATAGAAGATTTTGAACACAAGGATAGTGTCCAGCTCAAGAATAAGTTCCACATACCACCGTAGAGAGAATAATATTTACACAAGCTCAATCACCGACGTATTCCGCAGCGTGACATCACACCACTGCCAAGCCTTTATTCAATCGCTTTTCACTATCCCACCTCAGCGCTTAGCGAGGCGGTTTCCTTGACACGCCTTGTCAAAGCAGATCATGTCCCCTTATTCTGGGATTCTCATCAATACGGGTGGTAACCCAACCGCCATTGATTGCGCGCTTGGGGAGATAAGCGAGTTTTATCAGCCGGTGGGGACGATAGCTTTGTCCGTCCATATAAGGGATAAGGATCCACCTTTTCACACACGCCTTCTTCCTCCTTTGCTCATCCATTTCAAGACTCGAGCTCCAGCGCCCAAGTCCGCACATCCTACCTCAACCTTCTCCAACTATGTCCGGAGGGAGGCAGGATGGCCTCCGTCACGGAGGGGCACATCAAAAGCTACGGAAGGCCGGATACTTGTCCGACGACATCACAGATCGGCTCCTCGACAAGGGGCGGCTCATCCCACCCCTAGGCCCCATGAGAGGGTGGTGTTCCTCCCCACTTCCTCCGTGGACTAGGGTTTCCACTTCACCCATTTGTCCGGGGCTCATGTTCTACTACGGCCTAGATTTCCATGATCTGGCCCTGAATTTCATCCTCAACATCTCGGCGCTCATCGTCAGTAAGCGAGGCCTTCCTCTCGCAGCCCCACTGGCTTATGGTCAAGACCTTCAATGTCAAGTGTAAGGTAGTGGGCGCCACTGCCGGAGTGCGGAGGAGCCATGGTGGGCAAGATGGCCAACGCCCCATGGATCGAGGGCTCCTTTGTGGAGACCATAAAGGGGTGGCAATCGGGTGGTTCTACATCACCGAGCCGCAGAACTCTAAATGGGCGGCGCCCCAATTCTGATCCGCTTCCCTACACGGCTCACCTCATGGAAAGAGACGGGCTCGACGTGGGTAATTCGAAGAGCCGACGGACTCCAAACTCGCGCCCAAAACCTGGTGGACAATAAGCTCAAGCTTGTCAACGTAGTCCAAAGTTATGCTCATCCGCCGGATCCTCCCATGCCAAAGAACGGGCTTTCAACTTGTGGAGTTTGATCCGCACAACACCGAATCTTGAGCCGCTCTTCGACACTCACGTACGAAGATGCCCGGAAGGTGTTGTTCAAAGGCGCCGAGGTTTCGCATCCGCCATCAAGATCGCGGATTCAGCTCGCTGCATCAAGCCAGCGAGGTAAGCTATTTTTCCCTTTACGGACTCTTTTTCATAATTTGACTCTATGCGAGATCTAAAACTCCCTCATCTTTGACAGATCGGCAGAAGACGTCCGGACAGATCGACCGTCCGGCCTCTTTGCCGAAGACTCCAGCGGACGCCGATTGACGGGCTTGCTGGTTCCGCACTTTACGTGGTGCCGCAGAAGAAGTCCAAGAAGAAGGCCACGGAACTCAAGGAGTTCCCGGTGTTGTGTTGTCGGACTCATCATCCGATGACTCGAGGCGGACTCTCCGCCAAGACGAGGAGGAGGAAAGAGGCCACTCCCCAGCGTGGGGAGAGAAGAAAAGGAAGGGCGCCTAACTAGGGGAGGCCGGAGGGTCCAAGAAGGAAGGACCTTCCTCCATTACACCACCAACACCGACGACGAAGAGGGGTGGTCACCGAGAACCAAGCCTCGGCGAAATCGTAAGTGTCCGCACACCAAAATAACTCATGGCGCTCCATTTGTCGCACAACATCTTATAACGCCGAATATAACCATGCAACCCGCCCAAGGACGGGCTCGACGCGAGACGAGCGGCTTCGATTCGCCGGATGAATAACACCTCACTTCCGACCGCCTTGCCTCCTCCCCGCCGCTGGATGACACCGAGGTGGAGTCCCAAAAGGCTCAGCCAGAGGAGGTGGTCTCAGCAGCGCAAGAAGGCGACCTCCCTGACCAAGAAGGGGATAAACCCCAAAGGGCTTCAAGTCCGCCCTGTGCCAGACTGCATCGAACCTTCGGTTCCGGAGTCCGGCAGCGCACCCTTCGTAAGAAGGGCAAGATCGAGATGCCGTGACTCGCCCAACCGGAGGCACCGGATAATTTGATGGAGGCGCTTAACGGCGCTTCCATCGATGAGGAGCACCGCACTGTTATGAGTGTGGTGATCTAGAAAGTTCAGTCCGCCAAGAGCGGGCTGACCGAAGCCTGTGCCAGCCTTCTAACAGGCTTTGAGGTATGTATTTAAGATATATGAAAATATTACCGCATAGACAGTAGCCCCTGATGCGGAGTTTGGTGTTCGGAAAGAAAAAGTCGAACTAAGGATCTAAAAGATATACGCAGGAGTCTAACATAAGTATGTCAATATGGGAATGCAGGTTGCGCTGCTGACCTCGAAGCACTGACTGTGGAGGTTGTTGCATTGAAGCAGAGCCTCGAGTGGTCCGAGAACGAGCTCGGCCTTGCCAAAAAGCAGCTCGAGGACAAGGAAGGTAAGTAATACCTTATAGGAGTATTTAAAAGATGTGGTTGCAAAAAATGACAGGAATAACGGAATATTGCAGGGCCACGAACGAGGTGGCGACCTCAAGGAAGCGTGTCCTGTGCCAAACGCACGCGCCGCATGAGCACACCGAGCGAGAGAAGCAGGAGGTGCGGTGGCGGAGGTGCGCAAGAGCTCCGTGTTCTCGTGGAAAACACGAGAGTTTGGAGCGTGACTCAAAGACTCGAGAGTCCGAGCTCGCCTCGCCCTTGAGAGCGCCAGCCTTTAAGGTCAAGCCAAAAAGCCCTCCATGAAATTGAGGCAATGAAGAAGATAGCATGGTAAGGCCTTCTTTATGCAAAGCAAGCATGTAAAGGTGAATTATCTGTTACTTACCTGAATCCAGAGCTCTCCAGAGCATTCACAGATCTGCCTCAGCAGGTGTCCGATGTCCGCCAGATTCTACCAAGCCGAGGAGGAAGCTCGACGGAGAAGGTGTTCGTCTCAAGATGCCGAGGTTTGGACACCATGTTCTTTAAGAGACCAGGCTAGCAACCGTCGAGCTCCATGAAGGGCCTCATAGTTCGGCTGTGGCCTAAGGAAGCCATGTCCTGGAGCTACTTCGGCTGGTGAGGCGGCCTGGACGCCTGTCCATGGGTTGAAGTCATCAAGCGCCCGGCTCTGATCGAAGGTGCTCAGAGGGCCCTTGCCCGCGCTAAGGTGCACTGGGCAAGATGGATGCCGAGAAGCTTGTGAAGGACGGACCACCACCGGGCAAGGAGCATCGCAAGCCTGAAATGTATTATGAGGGCGCTCAAGGGTGCCCGCCTTTATAGCGGTGAATGCTCCAAAGATGTAATTTTTAGTAGACTCGATTTGTTATCCTGCACGATGAAAACTTGGTCATGTGCGCTTACAACGCTTTTTGAATTTAAAATATTACCTTCTCAGGCGGCCGCTTATTAAATTTGAGAGATGGCGAAGTCGTCGGTTTCAGCCCCCATGCCACGAAAATCGGGTGTTCGGATAAACTTGAGCGCTTGTTCCCATTCTTGTCCTTCGAGGAGGCGCCAAAGCAACGAACAAGGCAAACGGACTATAATGCTTGAACACTCTCACTTAGCCATAGAATTCTATAATTTTAATTTCGCGGCCCTCTGTATTCGAAGACCGATTTCGGGCGCTTATCCACACCTAGGCCGGACAATGCCGACCTCGCCTAAGCTGCATAAGTCTTTAGGGACTCGAAACCTCTCGAACAATGCGATCGCCTCGCCTCTATCATGACGGGCCGTTTTAGCTTTCCACCGAGGTGCTTAACCTAGCTTCAACCGGGCACAATCGCAGTGGTTCTCCCAGCTCTACCTTAGCCGATATAACGGAACATAAGGTACCAAAACATGGAGCCGCAAACCCAACTATTGACCCAAGACATGATTCTCGAGCCGATGCATATAATGCTATAAGTTCGGGTGCCGCACTTGTGAAAGTGTTCGACTTATCACACCATATTGTGGGGTACTTGAGCCCTCGGTGTATTGCCTGCACTAAAGTGTACGTTGCACAATGTCATAACTTAATATATATATATATATATATATATATATATATATATATATATATATATATATATATGTATATATATATGTATATGTATATATATATATATATGTATGTATTGTTTATTCAAAAGGGCTGCAAGAAGAGCGTAACGATACAAATAGTGCGATAAGCAAGGGACGGACTTTTTAATATGTCCTCCAGGTAAGCTGCGGATGGTATGTAAAACAGGTATACCGCTTGAATAGAGACCACCGGACACTTGACATAGCCGCTTTCCTCGGCTGTTGCATCGTGTGTTCGGTGATTCTGCTGCCGGACAGGGCTTTGTGAGAACGAAGTCCTGAAAGTAAAAAAAAGAAAGAATAAAAGGAAAGAACGACACAATCGGGAGCTCCTGGTGCGGTTGAGCCGCATTCTGGGCATGCCGTGGTCGTGCCCATCCCCCTATGCCCATGGTATTTTCATAGCGTAATTATGTACGCTTAGTACTAGTTTCGCAATTTCGCGAGGGCTGGGGTTTTGGCCGCATTGCTATGCGCGTGTTTCTAACGTGCCAGCGGTCTTGTTGTAGCATTCGGCTGCTTTGACGGTGTCCGGACGCTTAATAGTCGGACTTGAGAATTGCCTTTAAGAGGCTGCTTTGTACTTCCGCCGCGAGGGTCAGCTGTGATGCTCCTCCGTCCGAGAGAGCGCTCGTGTTTCCATTGACCGTAATGACTCGAGGACCTCGCATCTTGAGCTTGAGATATGCGAGCGCGGCAATCCGCATTGAACTTTGCAAATGCGGTTCGTCCGAGCAAAGGCGTGATAGCCGCCATGAACGGGACTACATCAAGATTAACTCCTCGCCGGAAGTTATCCCGGATCCGAAGACCACTTCAAGTGTAACCGAGCCTGCACAGCTGGCCTCTACACCGTATGATGCCTTTAAAGGTCGCCTTCGTGGGTTTAATCCTTGATGGGTCTATGCCCATTTTGCACACGCTTCTCGATAAAGCAGTGTTCAAAGCCGCCGCCATTCATTAGGACTCTAGTGAGGTGAACTGCCAATGATTGGGTCTAGAACCACGCGGCAAATCCACCATGGCGGATGCTAGGGGTTGGTCCTTCGATCAAAAGTGATCGGGCAGAAGACCACGGGTTGAACTTTGGGGCGATCGCTCCATCGCATATACGCCCCTTAGTGCATGCTTCCGCCCCTTTGGGTATGTGGGTTGCGATATCATGTTCACTGTCCGCACTTGTGGGGGAAGCCCTTCTATCCTCTATTGTTCTGGCGGCCGGGCTCCTCCTCGCCATCGCTATGCAGCCCTTGTCATTGTTTTCGCAATTAACTTGCATGCTTACTTGAACACCCAACAATCCTCACAGGTGGTTGGCTGGTTTTCGGGTGCCGTATCCTACATCGAGCGATCGAGTATTCGGTCCAAATTGACGAGCCCGAGTATTTCTTTTAATTGGCTTTTTCCACGACCGGTTTAGAGCTCCGATCCGCATTGACCGCCAGATCCTCAAAGATTATCACCGCACGCGCGCCTGTTTGTTCCGACGCCACCGCCATCGCTGTCCTTGGTATCCCAATTACTGTGGCTCTTGGTCATGTTGTTACTACGAAGCTAGCTAGTTGTCCTCTCCCGCCAAAAGCGGTCATGAGTGTTGTGAGGGCTGCCATGGATTTCAGCTTTTCCGTCCCTAGGTGCCGCAAGCCACTCGTCATGGATGTTGTGTTTGAAGGCTGCAAGGGCCTCTCGATCCTGGACAATGATGATTTGATTTTTCTTGGTTAGGAACCGTCCAGAATTGTTCCGCCGATTCCTCCGCTGCTGAATTATGTGGCTTAGGTCATCGGCCTTCGTGGTCGCATATATGTGCCCTGAAATTGTCGAGGAATGCGGCTTCCGTGTCTTCCCAACAACCAATTGACTCACTGGCAAGCTATTAAGCCAATGCTAGGCTAGTCCTTTAAGCTTGAGGGAGGTATTTGATGGCGGTAGATTATCACCATGGCCATGTGGATGTGAAGGAGATAGTCCTCGATCCAAACCTCATGATCTGCTGTGCCATCGTATGATTCAATGTTTATGGGTTTGAAACCTCGTGGATTTGATGATCCATCACTTCATTTGTGAAGCATAGTGGTGTGCGCCTCTCAGATGGGCTATATCACCACGCAGCTCAACTGAACTTTGTCTCATCGTGTTCGCCCGCTAGAGTTGTTATATCCGGCGTGATTGTTATCGCCACGTCGTCGTGCGCCCACGCCATCCATAGATCGATCTTGTCTCCTTTGCCTTGTCCTCCAATATATTCGCAGATCCGGGCGATTTACCGCCGCTTTGTATGTTTTGAGCGGCCGGGTGCGGCTTGAGTTGAGGGCCGAGAGGCCTCTCTTCGTCAAGCAGCACCGAGGTGGCCGGTCACCCAGATCATGCACCGGGTGATGTAGGTTTGGGTGCTTTCCTCTAATAGGGGTAGCAGCTCATGCTTTTGGTAGTTTTTGAGGGCGCCGAAGTTCATACTCTTCGCCGCAAGGACTTCTTCACCCATCCGCTGCCTAGCAAAGTCTTGGTCAGCTCGAAGCTGTTGTCGCTTTTCTGAGGCTACTTGTCGGGGCCATAAGCCCGCGCTTGAAACGCTCTTGTTCGACGGGATCCTCGGCACCCATTTAATTTGTCGTCGCCGAGGCTTGCCTCATCTTCGTGAGGGAGGCATGTAATTATCATCCTCTACCTCTATCTCACCGCTTCTCACGAGGGTTGGCTTCTCCATCCTCCCGCGCTGAACTCGGCCGAGGGGGTTGTCTTCTGCACCGTCCGGGGTGTTATTGTCTCCGTGCTCTAATCACCATTTTGCTGTGGCGGATTTAGAGCGCGCCTGCACTTCGCGCTTAGGTGTTTCTTGAGGGGTCATCCTCCGCTGTTCCATCGCCATTCCCATCTTTTGGGATGTCCAAGATGTATATGTCGATGACGAGGTGGTTTTCCAAAGGCCCTCAGGGCGTTGAGTTTCTGGTCGCCTCTCTGCATCATCGCTCCATACCGCCGATGTCTTCGGAGTCAAGTTTGTATGTCGGCTAAATCATCGATAGTGGCTACGTAAGTGGGTGGTGGGTGGCTTTGAATTTCTTCGTCAGTCCACATCCCAACCTTCCCGACTATAATCCAGCCTGTGGCTCTCCGATAAATGATAGAGGCAAAGGTGTCCTGCCTTCGATGAGATGTGGTTTTCGCTGAGGAAGTCGACTTTGACGATCCGACCACGAACGTAGCGAGGACGCCGCTACTTTAGCAATCGCTAAACCAACTCCGAGAGGTTATTGACCACGCCGAGCACGATCAACCCGACCACGAGGGTCTGCTTCCGCGAGCAAACGAAGAACAAGCAAGAAACTGAGATTGCAATCTGGATATTGCGTAATATAAGATGAAAGCTTTATTGATCAAGGTGGGGTTCTGGACGCTTTGTCCGGTCGTTGAACACAAACGGCACGCGGTTGCAGCTATGGCTAACTTTTAATCTAAACAAAACCCAAGGTCTAAACGGTGCCCTAAGGGCTGTATATATGGAGGAAGAGGGGGAATTTCGTGGCCTTGGTGGAGGGGTCCAAATCAACCCTAACTCTTGTTTCCCCACATACGGACTCTAAAACAGCCTATACTTAAGTATTTCGAAATTACATGGGCCTGGCTCAATAATAAGGTGACGCAGCACCTAGAATAGCCTCGGACGACATTTATGAAGTAGCATCTTGTATATTTCGTCCAAGGCTTCATGCACCCATTATGGTGGCTTCAAAGTCCTGAAATCATCACTTGTAACTCCGTTTGTTCCTCTTTGCGCATGGCATTATCTCCATGCTTGTTCTTGCTCCAATGTCCATCCTTCTCCAAGCTAGGGCCTTCATTTGTAAGCAAAACAAATGTATCCAATTTAGGCAGCATCATATTCTCATGAACATTAGAATCATTACCAAGAAACGAAAGTACCGATAATTTAATTGGCGCATGCGAGCTCTAGTAATTGGTCCAAGATATGTAGCAAGAGGGGCTGTGGGTGTAACAATGGTATTGATGTCCTCATCATCCTCCCTTCTTGAAATGAAGTCGCCTCGACGGAAGCTCATATTCCTCACCCAAATAAGGCTTCAAATCTGCAATGTTAAAAGTGGACTAACCCCAAAATCTGCAGCAGCTCAAGTTTATATGCATTATCATTTATTTTCTAACACCTTAAATGGACCATCAAGACGTGGTATTAGCTTTGATTTATGCAAATTAGGAAACCTATCTCACGCAAATGTAACCAAACAAGATCTCCGTGCAAAGACAACATGTTTTCTACCCTTATCTCCAAAGAAGTTTATATTTAGCATTCATACGCCAATGTTTTCCTTAGTTATCTCATGCATTTTTAAAATCAATTCAGCACGTTCTTAGCATCAAAATTAACCTTCTCCAAGATGGAAGAGGCAACAAATCAATAGGTGCACGAGGTAGGAAGCCATACACAATTTCAAAAGGGCACATCTTAGTAGTAGAATGCAATGAACGATTATAAGCAAATTCAATATGAGGCAAGCATTCTTCCCACATTTTCTTATTATTCTTCAAAACAGCCCTAAGCATAGTAGACAATGTTCTATTGACTACTTCAGTTTGTCCATCAGTTGGGGGTGACAAGTAGTACTAAAAGCAGTTTAGTCCCCAACTTAGCCCATAAACATCTCCAAAAGTGGCTAAGAAATTTAGTATCACGATCTGAAACAATAGTATTTGGCACACCATGCAAGCTTAATAATTTCAATGAAAGAACAAATCAGCAACATTAACAAAGATCATCGCTTTTATGACATGGTATAAAGTGTGCCATTTTCGAGAATCTATCCACGACAACAAATATGTTATCCTCCCTTCTTTGTTCGAGGTAAACCTAAAACAAAGTCCATAGATATATCCTCCCAAGGAACACTAGGCACAAGCAAAGGCATATATAAACCATGAGGATTGAGTCGTGACTTAGCTTTTTGACATGTAGTGCAGCGAGCAACAAAACGCTCAACATCCCGCCTCATCTTTGGCCAAAAGAAATGTGTAGCAAGTATATCCTCCGCCTTCTTCACGCCAAAGTGTCCCATTAATCCTCCTCCATGCGCCTCCAACAACAACAAAGACTTAACAGAGCTAGCAGAATGCATAGCTTGTTAGCACGAACACAAAACCATCATTAATAACTAACTTGTTCCATGTTCTTCCTTCTTACAATTCTGCATTACATCTTTAAAATCAGCATCATGCACATATTGATCTTTGATGGTCTCCAAACCAAATATTTTGAAGTCAAGTTGTGAAAGCATAGTATAGCGATTTAGACAAAGCATCAAGAATAACATTTTCTTTACCCTTCTTGTGTTTAATGACATAAGGAAAGTCTCAATGAATTCAACCCATTTAGCATGTCTACGATTCAGTTTAGCTTGACTTTTAATATGTTTCAAAGATTCATGATCGAATGTATAACAAATTCTTTGGGCCATAAATAATGTTGCCATGTCTCTAAAGTCCTAACAAGAGCATATAATTCTTTGTCATAAGTAGAATAGTTCAGACTAGGCCCACTCAATTTTTCGTAAAAGTATGCAACAGGTTTGCTATCTTGTAATAACACACCTCCTAATCCAATTCCACTAGCATCACATTCAAGCTCAAAAGTCTTATTAAAGTCGAAGTTGGAGTAAAGGAGCATGTGTCAACTTATCTTTCAATACCGTGAAGGCTTCTTCCCAAAGGTACCCCAAACAAAAGGCACATCCTTCTTTGTAAGCTCATTGAGAGGTGCAGCATGGTGCTAAAGTCTCTCACAAAACGCCTATAGAAACCAGCGAGTCCAAGAAAACCCTCACTTGTGTGACTGCTTTGGCTGCGCCAACTCTCAATAGCTTCAATCTTGGCTTTATCAACTTCAATTCCCTGGAGTAACAACATAGCCAAGAAAAGATACTCGGTCGGTGCAAAAGGTGCACTTCCCAAGGTTACCAAACAAACGCATCACGAGAGCATTAAAACAGCACGAATGTTCCAAATGTTCTTCCAAAGATTTGCTATAAATCAGTATATCATCAAAGTAAACTACCACAAATCGTCCAATGAAAGCACGAAACTTCGCTCATTAATCTCATGAAAGTACTAGGTGCATTAGTTAACCCAAAAGGCATGACTAACCACTCATATAATCCAAACTTAGTTTTAAATGCTGTTTTCCATTCATCTCCCAATTTCATACGAATTTGATGGTATCCACTACGCAAATCAACTTTGGAGAATATTGTAGAGCCACTTAATTCATCAAGCATATCATCTAGCCTAGGAATAGGATGACGATAACTAATAGTAATATTATTAATGCCTCTACAATCAACACACATACGCCGACGCACCATCCTTTTTAGGCACTAGTATAATAGGAACAGCACAAGGACTAAGAGATTCGCGATATAACCTTTGTCGAGCAGCTCCTGTGATTTGACGATAATCTCCTTCGCCTCCTCCGGATTGGTACGGTATGGTGCGCGGTTGTAGCGATGCACCGAATTAAGTCAATTTGATGCTCAATCCCACTAATAGGTGGTAATCCTGTGGCACGCCTTGTGGGAAGACGCCAACAACTCCTCGCAAAATGTTAGTGACAGTAGGGGCAAAGAGGAAGGCACGCCCTCGAATGAAAATAATGCCTCTTTGCACACAAAAGCATAGCAAACAGATTTGCTAGAATCTAGCTCATCAATATCAGATTTGGTGGCAAATAAACATGCACTTTTCAGCTTTAATTTCAGAAGCAACATTAGATGGTTTATTATTAGGCTTCATTTGTTGCTCAAATTCTTTTGCCACAATCTGATTTTCACTCTTATTTTTCTCCTGTTTTGCTTTATTAGCTCTATTAATATCATCTTTCAAAATGGAATCAGGAGTCATAGGAAGCAAAGTAATATTTTTATCCTTGTGAACAAGAGTATACGATTGTTTCTACCATGGTGTACAGAATTTTTATCAAATTGCCATGGTCTACCAAGTAATAAGGAACATGTTGCATAGGTACCACATCACAATCAACATAATCAGATATGTAGAGATACTAAAATGCACACTAACAGACGTGTTACCTTAACCTTGCCGCTGTTGTTGAACCATTGGATGTAGTAAGGATGTGGATGTGGTCTTGTGGTGAGAGAAAGCTTCTCCACCATATCCATGCTAGCCAAGTTGTTGCAGCTCCTCCATCTATGATGACGCTAATAGAACGCTCCTTCACAACTCCCTTTGTATGGAACAAGTTATGCCTCCGATTTTGCTCAGCTTGTGTAACCTGCACACTCAAAACACGTTGAGCAACTAAACATTCATACCTGCAAAGATCTTCAAGAGCCATGTATTGCGCCTCAAGATCGTAATCATCTCCACCGTGTTCTTCATGTGTAATAAGAGCCAAAGTCTCTTCATCATAGTCACTAGCGGACTCATACCCACCATCCTCGAGAGTAATCATCACACGCCGAGATTGGCATTCTCTCAAGAAATGTCCTCTTCCTTACAACGATTTACAAATAATATCACTTGTGTGCCCTGCTGACGCCATGGAAGAAGAAGAGCTCGTAGGCCCAAAGCAGTGTACTCTGGCGATAGTGGTGGTTGTGCCCGCTTTTTGTATCACGTTGGAGGTGGCAGCCACTGAGGTGCCGTAGTAGAACGGTGGAAGTAGATGATGCACGTGGTGTCCATGATGAAGGTCGACTGCAGAAAAGTTAGTCCGCGCCAAGGCCTGCCGATCCTGACTTCACGCTCAGCTTTACAAGCAAGATGGAATAATCGAGTGATATTATTATAATCCTTGTAGTCTAGAATGGTCTGAATCTCTATTTAATCCACCCAAAACGTGCAAGCATAGCTTCATTCTCCTCAACAATACCACATCTAATCAAGCCAGCTTTGTAATTCCTGATAATATTCTTCACCGAATTTTTCCTTGTCTTAAGCGCTGCAATTTTGAAGTAATTCACGTTGATAATATGGTGGAACCCAACGAGCACGCATAGCAGTTTTCAAAGCAGCCCAAGTAGCTGGAACAGGATATAATCTACAATGTTCGCACCACCAAACACATGCAAAGCTAGTGAAAGCACAAACAAAGCAGCAGAACACGCCTCTCCTCGTGATATTGTAAACATGTAAATCGTTGTTCAGTTTCTAACTCCCAAGTAAGATATATATCAGAACATATCTACCTCAAATGGTGGAATATTCAATTTCAGTTTAGGAGATGGTCATGATCTCGCATCAAGGGGAGCCCAACATTGCCATTATTTGCATGTGGACGACCGGTGGTTGTGGTGCTGGTGGTTGCACGTAGTTCGATGTTGATCAACCTCATCCTCGTAAGCTCTCACATAATCATCCTCCCCACCGCAGCAAGCAGGAGCCACGTATATCAACAAAGAAGACCAAAGCAGCTTGGCCAGTCAAGAGGGACACGGAAGCTCATGGAGGGCTGTTTCATGCCATGTGGAGGTAGTCCATGTTGTTGTAGTAGAGGTGCTAGGTGCAGCCGTGGTGGTGGTGGTGGTAGACGCGCTGAGCAATTCATTAAACTTGTTATCGAGCTTTGTTTCAACGCCTTCTCAATGCCATCTATCTTCTCCATGGCCTCTTCAAATCTATTTAGCACATCGTCCACCTGCCCACTCATCATTTGTTGAAACTTATCATGTAGCGCTTTGTTTGTCATGTTCTCCCAAATAGTCCTCGCCGGCTTGTGATCCTGCCATGGTTAGCAGCAATAGAAACACACAAGAATATGATTCACTGACTACTAGGAAGTGGTGGTGATGGTGGTGGATAAATACAAACCGCCAAGCAAATCTCAAATTCTTACCAGCCTACCAAAGAAGAAAGCGTGATCGGCAACCGATGTAGTCAAACTCTCAAAGCTTGATAGAGCGATTACTGTGGAGAGTCAAACGCACGATGTAGATGTATGTGGAGCTGAAGGCTTATAATATGGTAGCAAAAAAAAAGGTTAGCAATAATCAATTCAGAGATGCAAAGTTGAATAAACGCCAACGACGGTGATCGGTGCGGGTCCTAGGCTAGACCGCATAGAGACGCGAGCCTAGAACACTAACAAAATCACGCGCTGCACGAAACAAGGGAAAAGCACACTGAATTTTTTTTCGCTTTTTTTTTTTTTTTTTTTGCGCTTTTTTTTTTTTTTTTTTTTTTTAAAAATCACTATAATGGCGAGTGTCTCAAAACTCTTCCGAGGTCAAACCGACAGATGGGCACGAAATTTTTCGACCAAATTTTTTTTTTCGATCGCCTGACCCAAAACTGAAACGGGTCAAAAAACTTTCTATAACGGCGATCGCCTCAATCCACTTAGAAACACCTAAAAATAGGATAGCCGTAAATTTTTTGAAAAGTACGCTTTTGGAAAATTTTGGCCTAAACGGAGGGTGGTTTCCTGACTTTTTTTTTTTCCAAACCTACTCCAAGGAAACACGAATCGAAACTAGATGGATCTCAAAACAAACCTAATATGAGAAGAACTCGGATTGGTGGTGGATATATGGTGGTGGTATATGGCAGCGTGGTGGTAGCGGTGGTAGTATATGGATATGGATCGGGTGGTATATGGACACGGATTGGTGGTGGTATATGGATACGGATTCAAGCGTGATGGTAGGTGGCGTGGGCGATGATGATGGTGCGTATGGCGTGACAACTTATGACCGTAACTCAAACTCTAAAAGACTAGACGCTAAGACCAAAGAACTAGACACCACGATGCAACCGCAAATTCAACAAAGCAAAACCCTAAAAAGATTATGCAAAGGCTCGATTGGTTCGGATATGATGAACTAACCCTAATTTTTTTTTGGCTTTTTCGTGGACTTTAGGTATGAAGAACAAACTCGATCTAATCTACAAAAACTGTAAAATCTCACCGAGCAACCCGAAAATCTGATACCACTTGATAGAGGCAAAGGTGTCCCGCTGTTTCGATGAGATGGTGGCTATCGCTTCGTGGAGTCGACTTTGACGATCCGACCACGAACGCAGCGAGACGTCGCGCCTTTAGCAATCGCTAAACCAACTCCGAGGGTTATTGACCACGCCGAGCACGATCAACTCGACCACGAGGGCCTGTTTCTCGCGAGCAAACGAAGAACAAGCAAGAAACTGAGATTGCAATCTGGATATTGCGAATATAAGATGAAAGCTTTATTGATCAAGGTGGGGTTCTGTGACGCTTTGTCCGGTCGTTGAACACAAACGGCACGCCGGGTTGCAGCTATGGCTAACTTTTAATCTAAACAAAACCCAAGGTCTAAACGGTGCCCTAAGGGCTGTATATATGGAGGAAGAGGGGGAATTTCGTGGCCTTGGTGGAGGGGTCCAAATCAACCCTAACTCTTGTTTCCCCACACATACGGACTCTAAAACAGCCTATACTTAAGTATTTCGAAATTACATGGGCCTGGCCCAATAATAAGGTGACGCAAGCACCTAGAATAGCCTCGGACGACATTTATGAAGTAGCATCTTGTATATTTCTGTCCAAGGCTTCATGCACCCATTATGGTGGCTTCAAAGTCCTGAATCATCACTTGTAACTCCGTTTGTTCCTCATGCATGGCATTATCTCCATGCTTGTTCTTGCTCCAATGTCCATCCTTCTCCAAGCTAGGCCCTTCATTTGTAAGCAAAACAAATGTATCCAATTTAGGCAGCATCATATTCTCATGAACATTAGAATCATTACCAAGAAACGAAAGTACCGATAATTCAATTGATGCGGCGCGAGCTCTAGTAATTGGTCCAAGATATGTAGCAAGAGGGGTGTGGGTGTAACAATGGTATTGATGTCCTCATCACCGAGATTGGCATAAAAGTGTCCTCTTCCTTACAACTACACCATTAAATAATATCACTTAGTGCCTGACGCTTGGAAGAAGAAGAGCTCTGTGTAGGCCCAGCAGGTACTCTTACCCACCATCCTCAAGAGGTGGTTGTGCCTGCTCTTCCCTTATCACGGTTGAGGTGCCGTGCCAAGATTTGTAGTAGAACGTGGGAAGTAGATGATGCACGTGGTGTCCATGATGAAGGTCGAATTGCAGGTGTTAGTCCGCTACCCAAGGCCTCCTGATCCTGTGACTTCACGCTCAGCTTTACAAGCAAGATGGAATAATCGAGTGATATTATTATAATCCTTGTAGTCTAGAATGGTCTGAATCTCTCTATTTAATCCACCTGTAAAACGTGGCAAGCATAGCTTCATTCTCCTCAACAATACCACATCTAATCAAGCCAGCTTTGTAATTCCTATAATATTCTTCACCGAATTTTTCCTTGTCTTAAGCGCTGCAATTTTGAAGTAATTCACGCTGATAATATGGTGGAACCCAACGAGCACGCATAGCAGTTTTCAAAGCAGCCCAAGTAGCTGGAACAGATATAATCTACAATGTTCGCACCACCAAACACATGCAAAGCTAGTGAAAGCACAAACAGCAGCAGGAACACGCCTCTCCTCGTGATATTGTAAACATGTAAATCGTTGTTCAGTTTCTACCCCAAGTAAGATATATATCGTGAACATATCTACCCTCAAATGGTGGAATATTCAATTTCAGTTTAGGGAGATGGTCATGATCTCGCACTCAAGGGGAGCCCAACATTGCCATTATTTGCATGTGGACGACCTGGTGGTTGTGGTGCTGGTGGTTGCACGTAGTTCGATGTTGATCAACCTCATCCTCGTAAGTTTACATAATCATCCTCCCCCACCGCAGCAGCAGGAGCCACAAGTATATCAACAAAGAGCACCCGCAGCTTGGCCAGCTGTCAAGAGGGACACGGGAAGTTCATGGAGGGGGCTGTTTCAGCCATGTGGAGGTAGTCCATGTTGTTGTAGTAGAGGTGCGTAGGTGCAGCCGGGTGGTGGTGGTAGACGCCATGAGCAATTCATTAAACTTGTTATCGAGCTTTGTTTCAACGCCTTCTCAATGCCATCTATCTTCTCCATGGCCTCTTCAAATCTATTTAGCACATCGTCCACCGCCCACTCATCATTTGTTGAAACTTATCATGTAGCGCTTTGTTTGTCATGTTCTCCAAATGGCCTGGCCGGCCTTGTGATCCCGCCATGGTTAGCAGCAATAGAAACACACAAGAATATGATTCGGCTGCTACTACTAGGAAGTGGTGGTGGTGGTGTGGTGGATACCACAACCACAAGCAAATCTCAAATTCTTACCAGCCTTACCAAGAAGAAAGTGTGATCGGCAACCGATGTAGTCAAAACTCTCAAAGCTTGATAGAGCGATTACTGTGGAGAGTCAAACGACGATGTAGATGTATGTGGAGCTGGAAGGCTTATAATATGGTAGCAAAAAGGGTCAGCAATAATCAATTCAGAGATGCAAAGTTGAATAAACGCCAACGATTTGCATCAGGGTCGGTCCTAGGCTAGACCGTATAGAGACGCGAGCCTAGAACACTAATAAAATCACGGCGCTGCACGGAAACAACGGAAAAGCACACTCTGAATTTTTTTTTCGCTTTTTTTTTTTTTATACCGCTTTTTTTTTTTGCTTGCCTGTTTTTTTTTTTTTTTTTGCTAAAATCACTATAATGGCGTAGTGTCTCAAAATCTTCCTGAGTCAAACCGACAGATGGGCACAAATTTTTTTCGACTAAAATTTTTTTTTCGAATCGCCTTGACCCAAAAACTCGAAACGGGTCAAAAAACTTTCTATAACGGCGATCGCCTCAATACACTTAGAAACACTTAAAACAAGATAGCCAGAAAAATTTTTCGACAAGTGCGTTGAAAATTTTGGGCCTAAACGGAGGGTGGTTTCAGACTTTTTTTTCCAAACCTACTCCGGCAAGGAAACACGAATCGAAACTAGATGGATCTCAAAAACAAACCTAATATGCAAGAACCTCGATTGGTGGTGGATATATGGTGGTGGTATATGGCATGTGGTGGTATATGGTAGCGTGGTGGTATATGGATATGGATTGGTGGTATATGGATACGGATTCAGAGCGGTATGGATACGGATAAGCAATGGTGGTAGATGGCAAGGCGATGATGATGGTGCGGCGCGGCGTGACAACTTATGACCGTAACTCAAACTCTAAAAGACTAGACTCTAAGACCAAGAACTTGACACGCATTTATGCAAACCGCAAATTCAACAAAGCAAAACCCTAAAAAGATTATGCAAAGGCTCGATTGGTTCTTGATATGATGAACTAACCCTAAATTTTTTTGTGGCTTTTCGTGGACTTAGGTATGAAGAACAGACTCGATCTAATCTATTTAAAACTGTAAAATCTCACCGAGCAACCTGAAAATCTGATACCACTTGATAGAGGCAAAGGTGTCCCGCCTTTCGGATGAGATGGTGGCTATCGCTTCGAGGAAGTCGACTTGACGATCCGACCATTTAACGTAGCGAGACGCGCGCTTTAGCAATCGCTAAACCAACTTCCGAGGGTTATTGACTACACCGAGCACGATCAACCTGACCACGAGGGTCTGCTTCTCGCGAGCAAACGAAGAACAAGCAAGAAACTGAGATTGCAATCTGATATTGCGTAATATAAGATGAAAGCTTTATTGATCAAGGTGGGGTTCGTGGACGCCTTTGTCCGGTCGCTGAACACAAACGGCACGCCGGTTGCAGCTATGGCGTAACTTTTAATCTAAACAAAACCCAAGGTCTAAACGGTGCCCTAAGGGCTGTATATATGGAGGAAGAGGGGGGGGAATTTCGTGGCCCTTGGTGGAGGGGTCCAAATCAACCCTAACTCTTGTTTCCCACACACATAACGGACTCTAAAACAGCCTATACTTAAGTATTTCGAAATTACATGGGCCTGGCCCAATAATAAGGTGACGCAGCACCTAGAATAGCCTATGGACGAATATTATGAAGTGGCATCTTGTATATTTCTGTCCAAGGCCTCATGCACTCATTATGGTGGCTTCAAAGTCCTGAATCATCACTTGTAACTCCGTTTGTTCTCCTTGCGCATGGCATTATCTCCATGCTTGTTCTTGCTCCAATGTCCATCCTTCTCCAAGCTAGGGCCTTCATTTGTAAGCAAAACAAATGTATCCAATTTAGGCAGCATCATATTCTCATGAACATTAGAATCATTACCAAGAAACGAAAGTACCGATAATTTAATTGGCGGCATGAGCTCTAGTAATTGGTCCAAAGATATGTAGCAAGAGGGGGCTGTGTAATAATGGTATTGATGTCCTCATCAATAAAGAGAGAGACTTTAGTGAAAGTTCAGATGTCGCCAAAGGGCGAAGTGTGCCGAAGATGTCCGCGGCAAAGTGAATTCCATGATCGGCACCCACCGAGTCCATTATGGGGCGCAGAAGGCCCAGGGGATTCAAGAGGAGTCCGGAACCTTGAGTCACGAAGCCTGCGCAAAGGACGGGTAGGTGTACGCTCAATCGCTTATAGAGATTTTAGCTCCCCGAGGCGTGTCCACCACCCATCCTCGATCGGTATAGTCAGCCCGAAGCCAAGGGTCGGAGCGGACAGACGGTGCGGGCTCTCCAGACACCGCCTTCGGGCGGGCAGAGCTAGACTGCTTCCCTCGTGATGTTGGCGGCGCGCTACATATCAGAAGTCTCGAACCCGTCAAGATGAAGTTCCACGGACGCCGCCTGATGTAGTTCAAACTTCCAAATCTGACCTGGTGGCATGGGCGAGCTTAATCGCTCCAGATGGCTACAAATTGCCCGCAGCAAAGCCGCCGAATACAAAGATCTGTCTGGGAGAAAAGTTCCACTCGAGCGCATCGTTATTGACGATCGAGGAGCCATCGCGTTTCAAAGATGACGGCTACTGCAGGAACTTCAATGAAAGCACCAATGTCGGTGTCAAACCGCGATCTCGGTAGGGGGTCCCAATCGGCAAGGCCTAGGCGATGGTAACAAGAGACAAGGGACACGATGTTTTACCTGTGGTCGGGCCTCTCGATGGAGGTAAAACCCTACTCCCGCTAATTAATATTGATGATAGGGGTAGTACAAGAGTAGATCTACCACTCCAGATCGTGAGAGGCTAAACCCTAGAAGCTAGCCTATGGTATGATTGTTGTTCGCCCCACGGACTAAACCTCCCGCTTATATAGGCACCAAGAGGGTTAGGCTTACACGTAGCTGCTTACAAAGGGTAGGGAGATCTACATATCCGTGATCGCCAAGCTTGCCTTCCACGCCAAGAAAAGTCCCATCCTACACGGGACGAAGTCTTCAATCTTGTATCTTTCATAGTCCAGAGTCCGCCAGGTCATAGTCCTGCTATCCTGACACCCCCTAATCCAGACTCCTCGCACTCTATCACCTTACATTCACTTGGATGGTTCTAAATGCCATCGCGAAAGGGGTTTAAACCGCTTGTTTAGGACGTCAAGGTACCTAAAGGGCAAGGGAACAAGAACGAGTTATAAGTGATGATTTCAGACTTTGAAGCCACCATAAGGAGTGCCCAAGCCTTTGAATGAAATATACAAGATGCCACTCATAAATTTCGCCCGAGGCAATTGTAGGTGCTGGTACATTTTATTATTGGGCCAGGCCCATGTAATTTTGAAATACTTAAGTATAAGTTGTTTTTAGAGTCCAGATGTGTGGGGGAAACAGAGTTAGGATTGGTTTCGGACCCTCCTCTAAGGGCCACGAAATTCTCTTCCTCCATAAATATAGCCCTTAGGGCGCTATTTAGACTTTGGGTTTTGTTTAGATTAAAGTTCGCTATAGCTGCAACTTCACAGCATTTCTGTTTATGTTCAACGACTGCATTAAAGGCGCCACGTAACCTCCCACCTTGATCAATAAAGCTTCCTCTTATATTCGCAATATCCAGATTGCAATCTTAGTTTCTGTTTGTTCTTCATTTGCTCGCAGGAAACAGATTCGTGGTCGGTTGATCGTGTCTGGTATGGTCAATAACCTCTCGGAGTTGGTTTAGCGTTATTATACGACGCCCCTGGACGCTTCATAGCTCCGGACTGTCAAAGCTTCCACTTCCTCCAAAAAGATAGCCACCATCTCATCGAAAGACCTGACACCTTTGCCTCTATCAAGTGGTATCAGATTTCCGTGTTGCTCGTGAGATTTTATAGTTTTCATAGTTTAGGATCGAGTCCGATCTTCATACCTACAGCCCACGAAAAAAGCCAAAAAATTAGGGTTAGTTCATCATATCCGAACCGTCCTGTTTCTTTGCATAGTCTTTTTTCGGTATTTTGCTTTTGTTGAACTATGTCAGCATCGCTCTTGTCAAGTTGTCGGTCTCATCTTCTCAGTTCCTTTAGAGTTTTGAGTTCTGCTCACAAGCTGTCACGCCGCCTGCCGCACCATCGCCATCGCCTCCCCGCCATCTACCACCACCTTCATCTCGCCACCAATCTGCATCCATATACCATCACCAATCCGTATCCATATACCACCACCAACCAGTATCCATATACCACCACCGCTACCATATACCACCACCGCTGCTATATCTTGCTCATCCCATATCCACCACCACCAATCCCAGCCTTTTCATATTAGGTTTGTTTTCGAGATCCATCTATTTTCCATTTCGGTTTCCTGTTCCAGAGTAGGTCTCGTAGTAAAAAAAGAGTCCTGGACCTCCCCTGGCAATTTTTTAGCTAAAATTTCAAGCACTGAAAATAATTTTTCCTCATCCTATTTTTAGGT